>CM075879.1:29195257-29332757 GCA_038021265.1 Cyprinella venusta | reverse complement strand
GTAAACAAAAAATAAGAACTTATACTATTAAATTACATTCTTATATTACTATTAAGAAAGGCAATATAATAATTTAAAAGAACTCTGGTCAATTTTAACATTGAGCTCATTTTTTTTTTGTACATTTGGAGTGCTGTCAGTACAAATAAAAACGACAAAAATCGTTGTTGCCAACACCGTGTTATCGTCTTTTTAAAATTTGGGCTGTTAATTGAAGTCAACAGGTTGTGAATTTTAAAAATACGATAACACGGTGTAGGCAACACCGATATTTGTCGTTTTTATCTGTACTGACAGCACTCCAAATGTACAAAAAAATGAGCTCAATGTTAAAATTGACCGGAGTTCTCCTTCAACTTTAAAATTGCAATACTAATAATCATGGCTGTCCTGATGTCTTCTTTTTCAAACATTAAAGCATCCAGCTTTTATTTTGTTGGAAAACAGCAGGGAGACCTTAAAGCTTCTCTTCTGTTGCCAACAGATGGTTTAGACTTTTCGTAACACGTTTGAGAAGATGATCGGCGCATGTTGTGTTCCCAAATGCATGTTATAAGCTCCCCAAAATACAACATGTGCACTAAATCTGATCTGAAGTCATATGATAGCTTGAGGTGGTTAATCACTGAAAGTCACACTCCATTCACATTCACTGTAAGGAAAAGAGCAGCTTGTACAGTCTGCTTAAAATATCTCCTTTTGTGTTCTAGAAGAATAAGACATGAGGGTGAGTAAATGATGGCAGAGTTTTCTTTTTTTTGTGAGCTTGAAAGAGAGAAAGAGAGACTGAAAGAGGCGAGTTGGAAGTGCTTTCGTAATGGGCTGCCCAGCTCGTCTCTTATGTGTGTGTGATTTACTTTGTCAGCAGACAGTGTGGCACTAGGTGGTTTACTGATCCACAACACTCGCTTCCTCTTTCCATCTCTCCCTCTCTCTCTGGAATGTGGAGGCGAATGTAATCACAAAAATGTGTTTGATTAAATGGAGTGGATGCCCCTGACAGTCAAGTCTGGAGACAGACGGAGGGATGCAGCCTCCACCCGAGCAGGAAGAACAGCAGACAGGGGAAATCACTCGTCTCTTTTAGAAAGCACCAGATCATTTCTGTGTCCCTCCCTCCTCCAATCACATAACAACAACCCCTCTCCCACCCCACTCACCCGTCGCCTCATCCCTGCTACCGTTCGTTCTCGGTTGTGCCAGCATCATCGCAGGAGTTCTCGCTAGCAGCGGGAAGCACGGAAAATCACAGGCTGTCGCCAAAGACTCATAAAGTGCCGCGTCAAACGAGGTCAGCAATTAATTACCTTAAATTAAAAAGCCCCTCAGCGTGGCGATGGAAAAGACCCCTGCGCCCGTCAACGGCTTCATCTGGATGGGAAAGGCCTCGCGGAGCCCGTGTCGGGGTGAGGAACGGGGGATTCGGAGAGATCGCGGGTGCTGATTAATGAAACATGGCCGCTGCCTACCGAGAGAGAACATTCTGATCTCGTCGACAGAATGTGGAGGAGTAAACGCTGAGGGCTTCCACATTCGCAGGATTACAGGAGAGAGCTGTCTTTTCACCACAAAACACTGCCGGTGTTGAATGTACTCGTATGTGACGCTGAACGGAAGGTCCAACTCTTGCATCGAATCCGGACAAGGCGTGATATTAACACCCGGCAAGTGCGGGTGGACTTCAGCAGCGGTGTGTAACGCAAGCGGCAACATTCTAATCTGAAAAGTGAAGCCTACCCGGAAGAACTGCAATACATCTAAAATCCACTAGGGGCAGGTCCCAAAAGGGAGCAAATATCCATAGACATCATGTTAAAATGTCCGTTTTCACAGCATAAATTCATGCTTTTACAGGTTGGTCCCATGGACTTGGGTTCCGAGTGCCTGACAATTGTGAGGGGGGTGAATTTTTTTCTAACTCGTTAGTATCGAGAATCGAGTATCGATTGGAACCGGGACTAACTTTTCGTTTTTTCCTGGAATCGTTCAAAAGTTAAAATTTCGATTCCTAGTTTCGATATTCACAGTCCGCCGAGCGGAAGAAGAAAACGCTGAACAACACCAACGAAGAAGCGTCTACCGGAAGTGTTGGCATAGTCGAACATGAGTAGCTTACGTCGGCGGTCCAAACTGTGGCTTCACTTTTCTAAAAATAACGAAATCTCGTCAAAATGCAAAATTTGTGACAGAAGGATTATTTCCTTCAGAAAGACCGTTGGTTAGCAAGGTTAGCTAAACTTTTTTGACCCTGCCTCTTAAAAGAATCGGAATCGAGAATCGTTAGGAACCGGAATCGAAACAAGGAATCGGAATCGTTCAAATTCAAACGATACCCAACCCTACTCGTTAGTTTAGATCAAATTTAGATGTTTGACAAATAAGGGCGCGGTTAACTTTGATTGACAGCTGATAACAGTGGAATTTGACGTCTCGGCACAACACATCATACCACCTCTGTATCCTTTCTGAACATTTGTATTTTGTATTTCTCAAGATTTTCTAATATGGCGCCGCCCATAACCCCCATAAACAGCCTCAAAACTGTTCTTCAGAAAGTCTACGGGTGACGTCACAGACTCTTGTCCATATTTTTAACGTTCTATGGTGTAACGCAGTCACTTGAATTTTCTATAGGCTATGTTTTTCAATTGTAGTCTTTTAAAAAGGCATCTGAAAATAATAAACTAAGTGCATTGTTGTGTTGTCGAAAATATGGATTTTTCTAAACATATCGATATGGAAGAATATGAAAAGGCTTCCAATACTACGCATAATAGATCCATGAAACCAGCTGTGCTTTCTCGCTCTCTCATCTCTCCTACAGCGAGCCTCCCCTCACCCACCATATTGTTGGTGGTATATGGAGTGGGATTGCACGTATTGTGCATCATTCTTACTCATTCACAGATTTTGTGAATGGGTGCGCGCATGAAGCCGCCTCTCAGGTCTATATTGAGTTCTTTTTCGCTGCTTAGTGCGCTTAACCAGTCAAACACACACAAAATAATATCAAAATGCCGGTCTTGGCGAGTATTCACGTAAATGAGTGCCAATAACAAACGATAATTAATAATTGAGCACCAACTCATCATATTAGAACGATTTCTGAAGGATCATGTGACACTGAAGCCTGTCAGCTTCACATCACAGGCACATATTTACAAGTGACCAATCAGAAAATGTGGATTACACACGTTTTTTGAGTAAATGGACTATTTACATCCAGTTGTTTCTGAATGCAAGAATGTGTGAACGCTGCCTTATGTTGGCCTGTGTTGACTCAGGGTCAAGCGTGAGGTGATAAAGGTCAGTGTGTTGACTGACTGCAGCGACGGGTCGGGTTTTACTCACTGGAGGACGCCGAGGTCATGCCGAGTTCAAGTGCTGATGTGATCATAACTGTCATAATCAGTCTAGAGACGACGTGTCTGAGGAGTCAGTGGGATTTCAGGACCACGAACAGCGTCGCCGAGAGCATGGATACACACATACACACACAAGCTTGGCCGACTGAAGACTAAAGACACTACACTCTAAAAATTTCTGGGTTGTTTTAACCCAACTTTGGGTCAAATATGGACAAACCCAGCCATTGGGTTAAATTTTATTGTTACATTTTTAACCCAACAGTTGGGTTTCTCCATATTTGACCCAAAGTTGGGTTAAAACAACCCAGCATTTTTAGAGTGTAAAGACAGTAATAATAAACAATCTGGGTGAAACACTGTATACACTCTAAAAAATGCTGGGTTGTTTCAACCCAAATTTGGGTCAAATATGGACAAACCCAAATGTTGGGTTAAATGTAATTTTAAAAAATTACCATTGAAAGTTGGTTAAAACTTTAAATGACATGTTTAACCCAACATTTGGGTTTGTCCACATTTGACCCAAACTTGGGTTAAAACAACCCAGCATTTTTAGAGTGTATAGAGACAGTAATAACAAACAATCTGGGTGAAACACTGTATACGATCTAAAAATTGCTGGGTTGTTTCAACCAAAATTTGGGTCAAATATGGACAAACCCAAATGTTGGGTTAAATGTAATTTAAAAACATTAAGTTAGCTAAACTTTTTGGGTAAAAACCCAACATTTGGGCTTGTCCATATTTGACCCAAACTTGGGTTAAAACAACCCAGCATTTTTAGAGTGTAAATATTTATCAAACACCAGCACCCAGAATATGCTTAAACTGCATAGGAACCAAAAACACACTAAAATAGCAAATAAAACAATAATGTGCCTAAATAAATAAAAAAGGAAATCTGTATTAAATCTCCCACTCAATCGTAAAGTGATTAATTTAGCCGTCGGTCGATGTCTGGCATCAATATCACGGTTTGAGGGTTAAACTTTTATGACAGGACGGCAATTATTGAAAATTCTACGGGGTCTATAAATGTTGCTGCAAATTTTCCTCTGACCTTGGATCAGATGCCCGAGTCCTAATATATTCATTACTGCTCAGTCTTGCATGACATTATTTTCACACTTAAGCAGTTTTACTCTGAATGTTTGCCAGGATAATTTGTGAATGGCATATTATGAGATGTCTTTGAGGATCTTAAGAGAGCTCAGCGTTTGCAAGATATTAATGTTTGTATGTTTTATCGTGTTCGAACAATAAGTCACTCCACGTGACTCGATTATGCCACCCGTTCCGTCAAAGGTGTCGGCTGCCAGGATCGTTAATTAAATCTCAGTAAAGCCATGAATCGAGGGTCATTCTAGAAACTTCATTAGGAGTTATGAATATTAATTTTCCAATTTAAAACATCATCCAACAACCTTTTTGACTTTTTAAACATGCACAAGAAAGAAAATATACTGCATAATTAATTAACTATAGATTTAGATTAATTAATGCAATGATGAAGAATTAATTGAAGTCAAAACTCTCCATCATTCCGTGTTGAACATGTGCATTATCAGAAGCTGGAAAATATGCTTTCGGGAAGACTGGGACGGCTTTGTGGTTTCCAGGGTCTCGTTTAATCACACCCTCATTTAAAGGGATAGTTCACCCAAAAATGATCATTCTCTCATCATTTACTCCCCCTCGTGCGGCTTTCCACGAAAGGAGATGTTCAGCGGACTGTGTTGATCTTTCGTGTCAATGCAATTACAGGATTTCAAACTTCAAAATAAGGATGCCAAATCATTATAGATACAGACTATCCAGCTTTTGTTCAATATCCCAATATTAAAGTTATTCATTGATAATTTTCCCCTCTGCTGAGTCGTTACACATTGCAACTGAGTCATCCAGTCAGTGAGTGGAACACAAGAACTGGATATAATCATTTATGAACCAATCAAAGATCTGAATGTGCCATTGAGAGCTGGGGCCAATTTAAAAACTTATATAAAGTCGAGATATAATATCAGAATTGTGAGGGGAAAAAAAAAAGACAGAATTGCGACTTTTTATCTCACAATTATGATTTTTTTTTTCTCCCAATTGTGAGTTTACATTTTGCAATTCTGACTTTATAACAAATAATTGCATTTATATGTCGAAATTCTGACATCTTTTCTCAGAATTGTGAGATATAAAGTCGCAATTGCGAGTTATCAGGCCAATTCTAAGGGGAAAAAAGACTAACTTTTTTCCCCCTCAGAATACTTTAAATCTCATATTTCTGACTTAATATCACGCAATTCTCACTTTATATCTCACAATTCTGACTTTATATCACGCAATTCTCACTTTATATCTCACAATTCTGACTTTATATCTCGCAATTCTGACTTTATAACAGAATTCTGACTTTATATCACGCAAATCTGACTTTATATCTCGCAATTCTGACTTTACAACACACAATTGCGACTGTATATCATGCAATTCTGACTTTATATCTGGCAATTCTGACTTTGTATCACACAATTCTGACTTTACATGTCACAATTCTGAGAAATAAAGTCAGAATTGCAAGATGTAAACTCACAAGAAAAAAATCCGAATTGTGAGATTAAAAAAAAAAAAAAAAATCGCAATTACCTTTTTTATTTTTCATTCTGCGGCGGAAACAAGCTTCCATACCATTGTATTGCACAATTCTGATTTGTTTTCTCCCAATTGCGAGTTTACATATTTCTGACTTAATATCACGCAATTCTCATTTTATATCTCACAATTCTGACTTTATATCTTGCAATTCTCTCTATATCTCGCAATTCTGACTTTATATCTCGCAATTCTGACCTTATAACAGAATTCTGACTTTATATCACGCAAATCTGACTTTATATCTCGCAATTCTGACTTTACAACACACAATTGCGACTGTACTGTATATCATGCAATTCTGACTTTATATCACACAATTCTGACTTTACATGTCGCAATTCTGAGAAATAGTCAGAATTGCAAGATGTAAACTCACAATTGTGAGAAAAAAATCCGAATTGTGAGATAAAAAAAATCGCAATTACCTTTTTTATTTTTCATTCTGCGGCGGAAACAAGCTTCCATACCATTGTATTGCACAGGAGAGAAAGAAAAAAAAAACTTTTTTGTGTGATCTATCCCTTTAAGAACTAACACACTCGGGAGTTATAAACCCTAATGCTCACCTCGAAAGAACGCTGAATAGCTGCTATTTCAGGTTCAATATTTCCAAGAAGCTTCTCAGCTTCGTTTTACCATTATATGCTAATCATTACTGCTATTTAAGTCATAAATTCAGCTTTTTTTCACAGCAGATGTACTCTAACAGACACGCACTTCATCCCTATGGGAGGGACGGTGAGTTGACGTCTGTTCTGCAAATGCCGCTAAATAATTGAATTCAGTCTTTATGACGAGGAGCCTCGCAGGGGTGATCTGCCCATGAGCTTTACCTCTCTCTCCCATCTGACTCACACACACACACAGAAACGCATTAACTCATGGGCTGTGTGTCCGAAATGGAAGGCAGCTGCTCAGTTAGTTAATGATGTTTGTATGAAGGCACCTCCTAAGGCTTCCAAAGCACCAATGCCACGTCTAATGATCTAGAACAAATTCAAGTGAGCTTTAGAAAAAACCAAGTGTGTATTTAATGTTTACAATGGGTATTTCTCACTATAAATGGACCATTTATAAATGATTTGACTTTCAAATGCTCCGTCAAATGTCATTTTTAACATTTATAACATATGGGTTCGTTCACCCAAAAAAGTTGAATGCTGTAATTAATTTTTCACCATCATTTCATTCCAAACACACACAAATGAAGATCTTTTTAATGAAATCTGAGCGTCCCTTATGGCAATGCTAAGAATGCATCAAATAATTGTGTTGCATTTTAAATTACATTCCAAAACATTTTGGAAAACTGATTTTTTTTTTTTTTTTTTGCATTCTCATACTTGTGTATTCTGGGCATTTTTATTTTTCAAATAGCATGTTCAGTACTTCAACAGAGCCAGAAATGTCAAAACGATGTTGAACATGTATTTGAAAACTTGACCAATGTGATCTGTGACTCTCAGTGTGCTAGCTCTGATGACGGACACATGCAAGGCTGTGTACTGCACATGGCAGAATGCATTAATGTGTTTGTTTATGATGGTTTATTCTGGATTATTCATGAGCTCGGGGCCGACAGAATCAGGTCACCCGGCACTCAGATCAAACGATGTGCTATGACCAACCACTATCAAAAATACACACGCCAACTCAACGCGCACGACTTCAGCTGTGATAGTTTGGCGTGTTGCATGTTTCATGGAGCCGGGATTCTCTCACTGGTCAACAGTGTGTTCCCGGACCACACAGACGTATCGCTGCTCTCGTCAGCGCGCGCTCATCCTTCACATATCTTCTGCTTGCTGTGTTTTCTCTTTTCCAATTCCGTCAGATTTCTTCCTCTGCTCTTCCCGTATGGTTCAGTGCGTCTTACACGGCATCTCTCATCCATCATCTCTCGCTGCTCTCCTCTGGCTCCTGTCTCTTTCTCTCTCTCTCTATTTCATATTGACATGTTGCCACTTCCCAGACCCCTCTCGTTTCATCTTGCTCAACTACCTCTCGGACGGACCGCTTCACTCAGGACACGCGAGCGCGCACACACACAAATCACAAAAGCCAACATTCAGTACATAATAGCATGCATGCACAAAAAGCACACACACAGTACTTAATATAGCAGGCATGCACAAAAAGCAAACACACACACACACAGTACTTAATATAGCATGCATGCACAAAAAGCACACACAAAAATCACAAAAGCCCACATTCAGTACATAAGAGCATGCATGCACAAAAAGCATGCACGCACACACACACACAGTACTTAATAGCATGCATGCACAAAAAGCACACACACACATAGTACTTAATAGCATGGATGCACAAAAGCGCACACACACACACAAATTGTAACCACCGTGTCTAAAATTTGTATTAAGTATCAGGAAGTATCACTGCTATTGGTAGACTACTGAACGTTCGGTATCGTGACCGCACTAATGCAAACATTCACACATGCACACACACACACACACACAAACAATTTCTTTTCCTGCATTAATAAATGCCCAGTGTCTTGCCAGAAAGCATTAGTGCAGAGCAGAGAGTCTGTCTGCCGCTGCAGCGCGCCAACACACGCAGAACTAGCGGGAAGAGCCAGAGGAGCTGACGTACTGTCTGAGAGACGGCACAGCGCACAATTCATTATGGCAGGCACGCGACACACACACACACACACTAAAAGAGTATGAATCGCCACTGCCTACATCTCCACAATCTTCTCTGTTTCTCTCTCTCACTCACTCACACACACACACACACTAAAAATGTATCACCACTGCCTACATCTCCACAATCTTTTCTCTCTCACACACACACACTGTATGTATCGCCACTGCCTATATCTCCATAATCTTCTCTCTCTCTGTTTCTCTCTATCTCTCTTACGCACACACACAGTGTACAGTATGTATTGCCACTGTCTACATCTTACACAATCTTCTCTCTCTCTCTCTCTCTGAGCGTTTCTGAAAGTTTAAGAAGAGCATGGTGTATGGTACAGGTTAAAAGACCAGTGTCATATCAGTCTCTGTATTGGTCTTTGGAGGAGCCATTGATCAATGGTGCTCGACTCCATTTATGTGGAGATACAACTTTGAGGTTGATGCAAACTTTAGCAAAAGCCAAAGTTGTTAAATGAAAGTCTGGTATCGTGTTGGACAATGTTTGCACAGAGACTGGAATTAAATCAACAAGGACAGTCTATTTTATATTAAAGAAGCGGCGAGAAAATTTGAGTGAGGAAGACTGGAACTTTTGGTCAAGTCAAGCTCTTCCTGATAAAATTGATCATTTTCGTTGGCGATATCCAAAAGTGAATTTTGTCGACCTCATGTTTAATACAATGGAAGGAAAGCTTTTATCTCATTGTTGAATCCGAATGTGTAAGATAGTTGTCCTTTCTGTGGAGAAAGAGAAACCATTTTCTTTTTGTTTTATAAACCTTTATTTGGTTTATTGGAGATTTTATTCCCTAATGTTAATGAAGTGTATACAATGATTGTGTTTATTTTTGGTTTTGAATATTGTAAAGAAAAAGAGAAGAAAGGGGCGGCTGTTAAATTTGATCTTGGTCAAGCCGTGAAATATGAAATTGCTGGCAGTAGTAAAAAATGTTAACTTGTTGTTTAAGGGGCTCATAAAAGCAAGGATAAAAAATGATTTTATTTTTTATTCTCATGTGAAAAAAAATGACTGTACAAAGAATGTTGTGCTGGATTGAAAATGACACATTACACTTTATTGAAGAATTAGAGTAGGCCAATGTGATTTCTTGTTAATGTAGTGTTTCTTTAATGTTGTGGAGTTAATAAAGGTGTGTTAAATCTCAAATCTCTCTCTCTCACACACACACACGCACACACACGCACTGTTTGCTGTATGAAAGCGGTTGTTTATTTCCTGGAGGAATAGAGCGCTACGTTCGATGAAACCTTCAAAGCTCACTGTTGTTATTTTGGTGTTTTAATAAAAGGCATGTCCGACAAACTGCTCATTCGGGATTATGGGAAGGCGCTCAAACAAGAGGTGGGCATCAAACAGAAACTGATGTGTGTGAGTGTGTTTGCACTAACACAGCTTCTTTATTTGGTAGATGTGTGATGAAAATAACTGGACCATGTCGATATTATTTCATTATGCTGCATGTCAAACCATCTCAAGACATTGTGTTGTGTTGGTGCATTTCAAGTAAAGGCATCTCCATGTCTATCGCAGATAATCATCGGCTGTGACTCACCAAAAATCGATTCAATCTCACAAACTATAATACACACTCATCTAAAGGATTATTAGGAACACCATACTAATACTGTGTTTGACCCTCTTTCGCCTTAATTCAACGTGGCACTGATTCAACAAGGTGCTGAAAGCATTCTTTAGAAATGTTGGCCTATATTGATAGGACAGCATCTTGCAGTTGATGGAGATTTGTGGGATGCACATCAAGGGCACGAAGCTCCCGTTCCACCACATCCCAAAGATGCTCTATTGGGTTGAGATCTGGTGACTGTGGGGTCCATTTTAGTACAGTCAACTCATTGTCATGTTCAAGAAACCAATTTGAAATGATTCGAGCTTTGTGACATGGTACATTATCCTGCTGGAAGTAGCCATCAGAGGATGGGGACATGGTGGCCATAAAGGGATGGACATGGTCAGAAATGATGCTCAGGTAGGCTGTAGCTAGGGCTGCAACTAACGACTATTTTAATAGTCGACTAGTCACCGACTATTGAAACGATTAGTCGACTAATCGGATAATTATTAAATTTTTCTAAAATTTACCATGAATCGCTTTAATTCTGTGGAAAATGCTAGTAAACACAAGAAAGAAGGGGGTACTTCAATGAAAAATGCATATTTTATTGAACTTTGCTGCTGACAGGCCGATTCATACTAAAAGTAAACGAAAAATGCCCTGTCTAAAACCAATTAGGCACAGTGCTTGGTCAGTATAGACATAAATATATAAATAGAGAAACTCTATCTTTTTTATAAAGGCCAGGCACATTTGTTTTACAAGAAAAAATAAATTAAAATCAAGTAAACTTTTTTTTCCGGGGACAGTGTGTCTGTTAAGAGTGGGCGCTCGTGAGCGGGAGACACACATAACCTGATTTATACGAGGTTGAACTGGCCGTGTGACAAAGCAGGCATAAGATGGACACGAACGCGAGTTCGCAGGCGAGTTTAATAACGCGGGGCGTTGTTAATTAATTGGTCCATATATAAGAAGATCCGGATTATGCCGTTTTTTGAGAAGATTAAAGGCTTTTAAATTCGCCTTATAGTGCGGAAAATACGGTAAATTTTACCAAGGCGAGTCAAACTCCGTTTTATTCAACTGTCCGACGTGCTTTCTCTTTAAATGTTCGTGCATCGACGAGGTGCTGCCGTGATAGTAAGGACTGCTTTGCATGATACAGGTAATCTTTTTATTCACCGTATCCAGGCTAAAATGCTCTCAATCTTTAGATTTTTTGGTATGTGCAGCTGTTGCGTTGGACACTGCCATTCCTGTATGTTATCGATCAGCAGAGAAGCGAATGTGCTCGGTCGGGAAAAAAAAACATGTCTAGCGACAATTCGACAATGAAATTCATTGTCGACTATTTCTATTATCGATTTTTGTCGACAACGTCGACGAATCGTTGCAGCCCTAGCTGTAGCATTTAAACGATGCCCAATTGGCACTAAGGGGCCTAAAGTGTGCCAAGAAAACATCCCCACACCATTACACCACCACCACCAGCCTGCACAGTGGGAACAAGGCATGATGGATCCATGTTCTCATTCTGTTTAGACTCTACCATCTGAATGTCTCAACAGAAATCGAGACTCATCAGACCAGGCAACATTTTTCCAGCAATTTTGGTGAGCTCTTGCTAATTGTAGCCTCTTTTTCCTATTTGTAGTGGAGATGAGTGGTACCCGGTGGGGTCTTCTGCTGTTTTAGCCCATCCGCCTCAAGGTTGTGTGTGTTGTGGCTTCACAAATGCTTTGCTGAATACCTCGGTTGTAACGAGTGGTTATTTCAGTCAAAGTTGCTCTTCTATCAGCTTGAATCAGTCGGCCCATTCTCCTCTGACCTCTAGCATCAACAAGGCATTTTGGCCCACAGGACTGCCGCATACTGGATGTTTTTCCCTTTACACACCATTCTTTGTAAACCCTAGAAATGGTTGTGCGTGAAAATCCCAGTAACTGACTAGCCCATCTGGCACCAACAACCATGCCACGCTCAAAATTTCTTAAATCACCTTTCTTTCCCATTCTGACATTCAGTTTGGAGTTCAGGAGATTGTCTTGACCCCTAAATGTATTGAAGCAACTGACTAATTGGTTGATTAGATAATTGCATTAATGAGAAATTGAACAGGTGTTCCTAATAATCCTTTAGGTGAGTGTGTATATATATATATGAAATACAATGAAAGAGAAGACTATATGCATAGCGATATGTAACAATGTGATTTAAGCTCTGAAACTACCTTTCCATCACAACGAGGACGTTTTTCGTCTTTCATTTGAGTGAAGTTCAAATTTTCCTTCTGACACTCTCATCGCTTGCTTGCCGGCACTGTCAATCCCACAATCCCCCGCTGCTCGGCAGCCATAGAGAACGAATGGAAACAGTCCGCTCGCCTCATCTGACTTAGCACCAGTGGACACGTGTGATAAAAACAAAGCAGAAGATGAAGTGTAAAGCAGTCTGTAGACTATCATCACAGTCAAATACAGTGTGTCGGTATATTGAATATATTCTGTTTGTGTCTGGAGCTGCCAGAAGGTGTGTACATCACATAGAGAGAGCAGATCGATCTCTCGCTCTATCTCTCTCCTGCCTGAACGTCAGATAAAACGCATGCTGACTCACAATATATGTGTGTGTGTGTTTGTGTGTCCCTCTGCCCAATCAAACTTCAGTTATGGATCAATTCACTCGACTTTCATGTTTATCAACTCTGATGACAAACTGATGTGGACCATTAGCGCTTTAATTGCTCAATTACGCACCTTTAAGAACAACCGGGGAGAACTTATGTCCGTTCGGCGCAAGCGGTTTCTATTCCGGTTCTGTTTAAAATTCACCGCGGTACAGACGGGTCTTCTCGGTTCACTGGCCTACAAAGTCCACTACGACTCGAGCAGGAAACATGAACTCCCGGAGACGTGCGGACACTTTCTCCTCCGCGTCCTCCCTGTTTTTTCTTTCCCTCTGTTTATCAATTTTCTCCTTGTTCTATCCTCCATTGCTTTGGTTTCAAAGAGCCCTGGGTGGATTTGCACATGAATGAGCGTGTGGTGTTTAATTACGACCTCAGATGCACTCCCCTTGCGGAAGAGAGGAGAGACACATGACACAAAGCAGATCAGCCGAATTAAACTTTGACAAAACGGCAGCGGGCATGCATTGGTATTCCTCAGACGCCATTGTTTTGATGGGAAATGGCCCTTTATGTTCTGTTCTTTAGAAGAGTCTGGGAGCGATGCACCACAGAAAACGGGAGAGAGAAAGCAAAGAAATTCAACAATATTCATACTTAAGACAAAAAATAAATTGCAAGTGATTAATGGCAAAAATTAACTTTTCCCTTTTGAATTTAATACCCATATTTATCCCAATGGCCATTTTTTTATTCATCTTACTTTAGCTCCACATGAAATTATCATAATCCAAGTAAAATTTTCCATTTAGTCTCTCAATTAATATGAGATCACAAAAACTACATACAAATCGTATACTATTAATTATGACAACATTTTTTTATAACATGATTTTTTTATTAATATTATATACTAATTATCCATCTAATTCTATGTTTGATCATAATTTGCATAAATATTATCATTTGATATTATATAAAATGATATTTTACATATAAATTGCAATTAGTGTAATATAGTTTTAGTAGTAAATCATTTAAAATGTAAAAAAATGCATGATAATACAATATAAATGTAAAGTTAGTATGTTTTCAAATTATATTTTTGTTACAATAATTTATGACACTTTATTGTAATTTATTATATTTCTTACAATGATTATAAATTCTTATAACAAATATTTATTATAATTAATAGTCAGAAATGTTTGATATGTTTGATCATAATTTGCATAAATATTATCATTTGATATTATATAAAATGATATTTTACATATAAATTGCAATTAGTGTAATATAGTTTTAGTAGTAAATCATTTAAAATGTAAAAAAATGCATAATATAATACAATATAAATGTAAAGTTAGTATGTTTTCAAATTATATTTTGTTACAATAATTTATATGACACTTTATTGTAATTTATTATATTTCTTACAATGATAATAAATTATTATAACAAATATTTATTATAATTAATAGTCAGAAATGTTTGAAAAAAAAAAAAAAACGTACTAATAAAAGGCTCTGGAGTGCTGTTACCTCAAATATAAAATCCCAGGAAACACTGAGGCTGACACACACACACACACACACACACACACACACACACACACACACACAGTAGTGGCAATGCCAAGACCTGACAGGCACATAAAGGTTAGCATGCGCACATATGCACACGCCAGGACACATTTATGAATACAAATACACACAGTAGGAACACCTGGCCAATAAACAGAGCAACATACACACGTGAACAAATAAGAGCACTGAATGATATTAGCACAAAATCGCCAAATAACAACAAAAACACATCAAAGCTGGCCTTAAAAGTCTTATCAGTGCTATAAAAACAAATTAATACCCTGAGATGAGATATCATGATTGAATTACCCAAGCGCTCGTTTCATAAAGAGTCACTACTGAGATACAAGCGCTCTTTTAACTTCAAATTAATACGACGACACAATCATAGCAGTGCTTTCATTGCGTTAATTATATTACGAGATGAATGCGTGTGTGCGAGCATTTAGGACTGATGTCGGCTGTGTGTCTCCAGTCGTCGCTTGCAGTGTGAACTCACACTGGTTGTGACCCCTGAAGACAGCCTGGAGTCACACAAGCTTCATTAGGAGCAGGAAAGCACTCGCTGCACTAAACAGCCATGGCAAATTGCAGACTGAAATCAGTGCCATTATGTAAAGGCAGGCCGGGGGCGTGTGTATGTGTGTGTGCACATGTGTGAGACTCAGTGGGAACACTTGTGTTTACATGTTTGTGTGTGTGTGTGTGTGTGTGGAGGACAGTTGCCCGGCAGTCTCTTCCCCGCTGCTCTGTGTCCTGCCGCTGTCACACACTGCGATCATATCATTAACGCTTCATCGTTAAGCTCTAATTTGGATGCACTTTTCTCATGTGAACCACATAATGGGGGCACACAGATTCTCCCTAAAAGCAAATTAAACTGTTTTTTTTAAAAGGTACATTACTGTTCAAAAGTTTTGGGTTTTTTATGTTTGAAATAAATCAATACTTACACATTAAATTGATCAGAAGTAACAGTAAATATATTTTTATAAATGTTTTAAATAGATAAATGCTGTTCATTTCTATTCAGCAATCCTAAAAAAGTGTCATATTTTTACAAAAATATTACCGTTTTGAACATCGTTGATAATCAGAAATGTTTCTTGAGCAGCAAATCAATGATTTCTGAAGGATCATGTGAGAGTGAAGACTGGAGAAATGATGCTGAAAATTATGTGATCACAGGAAAAAAATATAAATTATTTTAATATATAATATATATACTACATGTAATTATATATATACATATATTTAATATATAATATATATATATATATATAATATATTTATTTCATGATTTTAATAGTAATTTTAAACAATATTACTGTTTTACTGCATTTTTGATCAAATAAATGCAGCCTTGTTGAGACTTATTTTTTAAAACGTAAAAAACTCTTACTAAACCCAATCTTTTGAACGCTATTCGTTTTCAAAGAGAATTTCCAAATATTGCTCAAAAAAAAAAAAAAAAAAAAATCACAGTTGACGATGATTGTAATGGTGTAAATGAAATCCGGCATAACAACATCCACCTTTCTAGATATAAAATGCATATTTTCTATACTAGTGTATAATAGTTTGATTACTTTAAGTCAACAAACTTCTTTTTGTTCTGCTTGAAAAATATCCATGTGCTTCTTTCATCAATTAATGACTCTTGCTATTTTATTATCTAATGCAATGACACTCAGACATTTTGATGTGCGGCTTAATTCCTAAAATATATTTTGGGGGCACTGTGTGTGTGTCGGTGTGCCTACGTAAAACTCAAACAACTCAAAAAGCATCTTATGAGTCATTTGGTATCTGATGTCAGAGCTGAATCACCAAATAGCGTTACGCAAGAAAACAAGGTTCGGCTGTGTGCTCAGTAAAGCAGCTCTTATTTGCCTCTTCTGCTCGCTGTACTTACAAAATGTGTGTGTGTGCATGTTGGGTGAATGACAGCTCCAGATGCTGGCCAGGTAACCTCTGGCCATGTAAACAGCTCTTGAACCCGAAACCCCGTCGTGATTTGTCTGCCCACATTTCCCCTTTGCCTTGATTTGCCTCCCATACAAACACTTGCTCTTTCCACGGTTTTCTGTTTATGAATAAATCCAACGTATCTTTCTGGAACGCTGCAGATAAGCATGCAAAATTGCTCTTTTTGGTACCGTTGGATATTTTCGTCTTTACTCTCAAGTTCTTAATGTCATGATTCAATGTAATTGCATGCCCTTCTATAGAAACAAACTGCACTGGAACGTCAAAGTTTAAAAGGAACGTTTGGCGGCTCTTGACGTGTGCTACATGTACAACCACATAATATCTTAATTTGCATTCATCATCATATCACAGCTGTTATCTCTTTGGATAGATATAGAAACTGGCATTAAACGTAAAAAGCTTTTTCATTATCGCTGCTCCGTAAATCAAGTAACACTGTAAATTTCGTGCTGAGCCCTTACCACCGTAGGGTGATGTTCTACGATCTCACCACATTACCACCCACATTAATGGCATTGGTGAGCAAAGACAGCATTAAGCTAATAGACCTGGCCACATCTTGCATTATAAATAGTCATTAATATTCCATTATCTGTCTGCACATGCCCGTGAAATGTGCAGGAACTGGCAGTTGTACCGAAATGTACAGTACCTTTCTGCTTTTCAGGTAACACTCTACATATAAAACAAAGAGACGTGTCATCTTACCTGGTTTTGGGGGACGTCGTCAGCCACTCTTCATGTTTTTCAAACGTTATCAAGTAGGCTGCAATCTCCTGCAACAGATCAGATACACAAATATTCAGGGTTGCGCTCTTTTTACTGTCTTAAAAATTCCAAGTGTCTAGTTCAATAACATTACAATGTTAGCGTTCCATTATCAACTAAGCTTTATTTTCTATTTAAAAAAAAATAAATCCTAGTCAGCACACATTCTTACAACATTCCACATTTCCCTGTTCTGTTATTTCCCGCCTTTTCTCCACTGGCCAAACTATTAAAACAATACCGAAATGTACCAAGTACAAAGGCATTTTTAGAAATGCTTTGAGGCATCATGGGCCTCACCAGGAATGAGAGGAATTAAAATGAACTTTAATTCAAGGTTAAAAAAAATTGAAGGTTTATAGACCTATAATGAAAGATAGAACGAAAGAGAGATAGATAGATAGATAGATAGATAGATAGATAGATAGATAGATAGATAGATAGATAGATAGATAGATAGATAGATAGATAGATAGATAGATAGATAGATAGATAGATAGATAGATAGATAGATAGAACAAAAGAATGATAAATGGATGGAAAGAAATTACAATAGAACAATAGATAGAAAAAAGAATGATAAATATATAGAAAGAATGATAGAACAATAGATAGATGAATGAAAGAATGATAGATAGAAGGATAGAATGATAGATAGAATGACAGAAAGAACGACAGAACAATAGAATGATAGAATGATAGAATGAAAGAAGGATAGATAGATAGATAGATAGATAGATAGATAGATAGATAGATAGATAGATAGATAGATAGATAGATAGATAGATAGATAGATAGATAGATAGATAGATAGATAGATAGATAGATAGATAGATAGATAGATCAAAAGAATGATAGATAGAAAGAAAGAACGATAGAACAATAGATAGATAGACAGAACAAAAGAATGATAAATGGAGAATGAAAGAACGATAGATAGAAGGATAGAATGATAGATAGAACAATAGATAGAATGATAGAACGATAGATAGATAGAATGAAAGAACAATAGATAGATAGATAGACAGACAGATAGAAAGAATTAAAGAACGATAGAAAGAATGAAAGAACGATAGATAGATAGATAGAACAAAAGAACAGTAGATAGATGGAACAAAAGAATGATAAATGGATAGAATGAAAGAACGATAGATAGAATGATAGATAGAACAATAGATAGAATGAAAGAACGATAGATAGATAGATAGATAGATAGATAGATAGATAGATAGATAGATAGATAGATAGATAGATAGATAGATAGATAGATAGATAGATAGATAGATAGATAGATAGATAGAACAAAAGAATGATAAATGGATAGAATGAAAGAACGATAGATAGCAGGATAGAATGATAGATAGAACAATAGATAGAATGAAAGAACGATAGATAGATAGATAGAACTAAAGGATGATAGATAGAAAGAAGGAACGATAGATAGAAAGAAAGAAGGATGGATGGATGGATGGATGGATGGATGGATGGATGGATGGATGGATGGATGGATGGATGGATGGATGGATGGATGGATGGATGGATGGATGGATAGATAGATAGATAGATAGATAGATAGATAGATAGATAGATAGATAGATAGATAGATAGATAGATAGATAGATAGATAGATAGATAGATAGATAGATAGATAGATAGGCAAATGGATGGATGGATGGATGGATGGATGGATGGATGGATGGATGGATGGATGGATGGATGGATGGATGGATGGATGGATGGATGGATGGATGGATGGATGGATGGATAGATAGATAGATAGATAGATAGATAGATAGATAGATAGATAGATAGATAGATAGATAGATAGATAGATAGATAGATAGATAGATAGATAGATAGATAGATAGATAGATAGATAGGCAAATGGATGGATGGATGGATGGATGGATGGATGGATGGATGGATGGATGGATAGATAGATAGATAGATAGATAGATAGATAGATAGATAGATAGATAGATAGATAGATAGATAGATAGATAGATAGATAGATAGATAGATAGATAGATAGATAGATAGATAGATAGATAGATAGATAGATAGATAGATAGTTGCCCTTGATATTATCAGACTTATTAAAAGTACAAAACCAAATTTATCCGACTGAGTTTAACTCACTCTCTCTCTCTCTCTCTCTCTCTCTCTCTCAGGTGCTTTCCTCCCGCTGCCCTTATAAAACTAGAGTCCTCAATTGAAACACCACAAAACAGTCTTATAAACTTAGTGAATGTTGTCCGAGAGCACGATCTTGTGAAAAGCGAGTTTTGAGCATTAGTATGAGTAACCCGTCCGTCTCCACGCCGAGATACAAGAGTTGCGGATGTTTCTAGATGACCTGGCGATGACCATCGTTCATCCGTCGCTCCGGGGGATCGCTAAAGTGTTGAGACGGCCCGCCGCGCGGCTGTCAGGAGCCAGATTACACAGACACAAGAGCCCAACGGCATCTCCAGCCTACGGCCAATCAGCACACCGTATCGACCCTCAACTCCTCTGTCAAGAGCCAGATCCTGCATCGTACCGTTGTGCAACCGCGCTTTAGACCGATCTCATTTTATGCACCGGTGGGCTCATTTTAGCAAAGCGTGAGGAGATTGAGTGTCTAGAATACAGAGACGACTGACGTCATACATGTTAACAGCTCTATCACAGTTGTTTGCTCTTTATGTTACGCAGAATGTGGCTAAAGAGAGAGGATTTGGGTAACAAGTGCCACACAGGACAGACACATCAGGACGCTCTTCACAACGGAGCGGATCGGGGAGAGTGTTCGGCTGACAGTCACGCGTAAGATTCGCTGTGTATCTACATGCGGCCATATGCTCTCTTGGCTCGGCTCTGAAAGCAGGCAGAAGGCCTAGGGAAGTGTATTGGAACACAACTGGCAATGTTCTCTCTCGGTTTCAATTTAGAGAAGCCAACTTGTGCGGTGCCAATTTAACCCTGCTGGCCTCATTATTGAAGGCAAAGAGAGAAGGGATGGGCTTAACAGAGGAGAAATGAGTAGCGCATTAAAGAGCCAAGAGGAACGAGAAGAAGTGTTCTCAAGTAGAAGAGAATTGCAATTTGAATTCAGGAACGTTTAATTATAAATGAACTGAAATTCATATACATTCTATGATCCTTTAGTCACTCTCATGCAGTTCCAAACCCGTATGATGGTTTCTTCAAGAAGAATTCCAAACAACAATCCTCATTGACTTTCATTATTTCACACAGATGCATATAGGTTTGGAAAGATATGAACTAAGTAAATGATGACACAAGATAACTAAAAACGTCTCGTATCATGCCCCTTTTCACAAGATGTAAAATAAGTCCCCAGAATGTGTACATGAAGCTCAGCTCAAAATACCCAACAGATCATTTTTCACAGCATGTTTAAATTGTCATTTTTTGGGGCTCAGAAAAACGTGCTGTTAGTGTGTGCCCTTTAAATGCAAATGAGCTGCTGCTGATGGCGGAACAGGGGGCGGAGCTTCACCTCTCAGGACAATACGCACAACCGGCACATCCGGGAACTTAACTGTCAATTTTGTCCCCGCCCCCTTTTGGGGGAAAACAAACTAGTCTCCCCATAGACTTCAATACAAAATAACGGCAAAAACCAACGTCCGTACACAGCCGACAGGCATAAATAACTTAAGAAATCATTTATATAAAACATGTCAAGTAATTATATGTCCACCCTGCCTGCCATAGTGTGTGAAAAATACATACACAAACTTAATTTAGCCAATTTAAAAACATGTCCCTTTATCCTCCCAACGTCAAATTGGGGTAACAACCCCACCCAGTGGCCTGAGGCGTCTTACCCGGACATTTACTTTTACCTCGTCGAGTCACGAGGTAAGCGAGTGAATGATTTTATTTCGCTTTTTAAAGTAAAAAACCTTAATGCATATCTCATGAATTAATGATTATGAAGGCAGGTAGCCTGGGCTAGTTGATAACGGGCATAAAAATGTATCTTTCACGCTCTATGGCAGGCAGGCTGGACATAATCACTTGACATGGTGTATATAAGTGATTTCTTAAGTTATTTACGCCTGTCGGCTGTGTACGGACATTGTTTTTTGCCGTTATTTTGTATTGAAGTCTATGGGGAGTCTAGTTTCTTTCCCCCAAAAGTGGGCGTGAACATTGTATGATGACGCAGCGCCGGTTGTGCGTATTACATCTCACGGAATGACGATAATATCAGAAACTCTCAGTAACGCTGTTCATTTCGAGTCGGACAATAATGCTTACAAAGTCGGAGTGCTGTATAGAGATGGAACAGGTATAGTTTAGTAGTTTAATTACGGTTATTATAACGTATTTGTCATCTGCTTGTATGTATCCATTATTTATTAATAGCCTACAAGTGTGCTGTTTCAGACCAGGTCTGAATGATGATCAAACATGATGACTTTAATAAAGTTTATTGGACATCACACAAAAGATTTTACTTCAGAAAATCACGGTAAGAGCTGAGTAAACTCAGTAAGTTATAAGAAGTTCGCAAGTTGAGGGAGCATTCCTGTGGGCGGACGTTAGTCAAAAAATTGATCTATTGACGTCATTAAAGACGATGTAAGCTACTTCCGTTAAATAAAATACCTCGCTTGGCATTGAACTTTGAGCTTTTTACAGATATTATTCATACTCGAACAACAACATTACACACTAACTAAAGTTTGAAACTTGGGATCACGAAGAACGGGAGCTTTAACAAGAAAGGAAGTGTTGGAATGTTGGGCTTGTCCGAGAAAAGCTTTGTCTGAAACTTTTAAAATCTCAGACACACTTCATTGTTTTCTGTGATATTTTTCAAAGCGTTCCATCATCTTTTGTGACCGCGACACACACTTCTTTGTTCTCCTGTTTACCGTTGGGCTGGGGGCCTCTATTCTCACCGTCGGATTGTTTGTTAGGCTGGGACCCTGGGAGTGTCCTGGCACTGCCGCTGACGGACTGAATGAAAAACAATGACCTGCCGTAATTTGGCAAACAGGCAACAAGACAGATACCGAACATCGGGGAGCCGGGCTTTTGTCAAATTCTGTTTATTAAGGAGTCAATTCTCAGCAGCTAGCTCATCTTTACCGTCCCTTCCCAGCCTAGTTTTCCTCTAGCTTGCTTTTTGTGCTCCATATACATTCCCAGCACTCCTCCCCTCCTCTTTGCCTTATTATTCCTCTGTTCCGTGCTCCCAACTCAGAGCTGTAGTCACCAAAGAGATTATATGACAAAGTCATTTTGCATTGAAATGAAGATGAAGGCCTCGGGGTTTCAGCGTTGTGCCAGAGAACATCCCTTCCCCGTTCCTTCGTTTATCCCGTTCCCCCTCCCTCTGACTTCTGAACCCCGGGGGCTGTTCGTTCGGATTCTAGCGAACCTGCTCCAGGCGGCTCTTTCCCTAACCCGCGGTTAACCTGAAGGGCGGCGTCTGACTGCCAATGAGCGCCTCCAAGTTTGCCACTCAGGAGACGGCAAATGTGAAACTCCTCAAAGCGCTCTTTAAACTATAATCGGGGTAAACGGGAGTCAAGAGGTGTGTGAGAAAGATCCGGCGCTCTAGACAAACTGAAGTGTCTTTTTCCTTCCAGACGACGCCTCCCTCTCTCTCTCTCTCTCCGGCGTACGTCTTGAACGCTTGTTGCTAAACTTCGTGAAATGTAAATCGGCCTCTTGCGTGTGAAAATGATCTTTGAAATACTTCTAACAATTAACACCAAAGGAAGACATGAGCAAATCCTGCTACCCGTTTCAAAAGGCCAGGCCCGCCATCCGTCTCCTTCTGTTGTTCCCAATATGAAAGAGAAGTCGTGAACAATATGACTCCCTGACAGGTTTATTTAAGGGAAGCATTCGTGGATTTCGCATCACGAAAAAGGCGTAATGACTATCGAGTTCAATTACTCCAGCTATTATTTCAAAGCGTCAGTCGCTTTTTTGATGAAGCACTTTGTTTAAACGATCAAGCCGAGGGGTGTCTTTTGTTGTTTGACCATGGGTAACGCTCCAGAATTAGTCAATTACATCAAAAAACGTCTTCTGCCACTGGATCCGTGGTGAGGTAATGCAATAAACCAGCGACTGAAATAATGTTAAAATGTTAGGGATGGGAATCAGAACTGACATCGATGATCAATCTTGAAAATATCACAAAAGGCTTTGTTTGCAATTGTGAGATTTGCTACGGGATGATTTTTGGCAGAGCTTTGCAGTTTTGTTCATCACACGTGCTCCAAAACAGCAGGATTTTAATGGGTTTTAAAAACCTTTTTTTTTTATAGAACTATGTCATATTAAAACTTATTAAAGGAGTAGTTCACTTAAAAAAAACTGCTGATAATTTACTCACCCCAATGTCATCTAAGATGTCCATGTCTATTTGTTCAGTCGAAAAGAAATGAAGGTTTTTGATGAAAGCATTCCAGGATTTTCTCCATGTAATGGACTTCAATGGGAACCAAATGGTTCAAGGTCCAAATGAGAGTTTCAGTGCAGTGAGAGTTTCTCCCATTGAAGTCCATTATATGGAGAAAAATCCTGGAATGTTTTCAACAAAAACCTTCATTTCTTTTCAACTGAAGAAAGAATGACATGGACATCTTGGATGAGTAAATTATCAGCAAACGTTTTTATTTATTTTTTTTTTTAAAGTGAACTACTCCTTTAAGATGAAGAAGGTACACTGCCAGAAGAGCAGAATAACTTGTTCACCGAATTGAACAATCTTGACAAATCCGACAAACACTGGCCATCCCTAATATATACTGCTTGTAAAATGTGATCTTACATCTCTGAATCTCTGCATAATTCATATTAAGTTTCTAATTTAGGCTGAGATGGAGGCCTTGGAGTTCTGCTGAGGGTCATCCTAAAACTGACTCTCATTTGACCAAGCTCGAATGCACTTTAAACCCAAAGTGCTCCCTGTGGCACCGTGAAGAAAACCGGAGAGAGTCCTCATTCTGCTGAAAATACTCTCCTCCACAATTTGCTGCAGGGTGAAGAAAATTTTGCACGACAGATCATTTTTGAATACGTGCCCTGATTCATTAGCGCAAGACTCCATCACACTCGGTTCCCGCCATGGTCCCCACAGGTACCCTTAAAACCTGCGTTATATAGACGGCTGGCAGTTTCCGAAATGAATATTAGTCAGAGTGTACCCCGCTGAACTGCTCCGAATGTGCTTAAACCAACACTCAGACATTATCAAGCAGCAGACGATACAAAGTGGTACAGTCAGCTCTGTTCTGAGCACACCATCACTTCCAATCTGTCTAACCGTGGGATTCCTCAAGGGCCGCCTGGTCCACCAGCCTAGAAAGTCTAAGGCGTGAAGAGAGACGTACATGTACACGACATATTGATTGACTACTTAAAGGTGCCCTATAATGGTTTTTTAAATTCATTTATAATGTTTCCTGGGTTGCCCTTATAATGTTAGTATGTTTTTTAGATCAAAAATAGTCATAATTTAGAAATAAAAGGCATTTTTCCTAGCCTGATTTTAGCCTCTGATCTGAAGACTCGGTTTGAAGGGGCGTGTCTGCTGTGTGTAACCGGCCTCTGCTGTGATTGGCTGTAGGGTTGGGTATCGTTTGAATTTGAACGATTCTGATTCCGATTCCTTGTTTTGATTCCGGTTCCTAACGATTCTCGATTCCGATTCTTTTAAGAGGCAGGGTCAAAAAAGTTTAGCTAACCTTGCTAACCAACGGTCTTTCTGAAAGGAAATACTCCTTCTGTCACAAATTTTGCATTTTGCCGAGATTTCGTTATTTTTAGGAAAGTGAAGCCACACTTTGGACCGCCGACGTAAGCTACTCATGTTCGACTCGCGCGGTTATGCCAACACTTCCGGTAGACGCTTCTTCGTTGGTGTTGTTCAGCGGTTTCTACAGTCCGCTTGGCGGACTGCTTAGACTCTCTGTAGTCTAATGCTTTTTCACCAATGCAAACACGATCATTTCAATACAGTTCGAGCTTCGTTGTGCAGTGTAACGTGCGTCATTGAATTCATAACGAGTTTGGCAAGTGTCCGGATAAACTCGCGCTGTGTGGAAATATATTGATCGCTTACTGTATATAATTTATTCACAATTATTATTATTTTTTCATCCTACTAAAAGAAACGACGTGAAGTCCCTGGCTTGACTTACTGATGCATAAACAGTATTGAACGATTTTGAGTGAAAGATTAACGTTACCTGTCTGAACTTGAACAACAATAACACATCAGCTCGGTCCGAGGCCAGCTCTTGGCAAGTTGAGGAATCAGTCGTCGGTGAAATGTTTGGAAATATCCAGAGAAAACTAAATTAACCCATTGTTTCTTCAGAGGCTTGGATGAAGGAACTAAAAATACTTCATGTGTACAGCCAAACACTGATCAACGGCCACACTTCGGCTGCGGTATTATGTGGAGATTCGCCTGTTTTTCAGGGGTGTTTTTCAAAAACGAGATTTAAGTAAGAAGGAGAAAACAATGGTGTTTGAAACTCACTGTATGTCATGTCCATGTACTGAACTCTTGTTATGTAACTATGCCAAAATAAATTCAATTTCACATTATAGGGCACCTTTAAAACCAAATCTGAATTACTCCGAACTTTTCACCAGTGTAAGATGACATGGCAAATCACGAGATGCTTCCACATGTTCGCACTTCAAATTGAAGTGTCTTTGTCTTTCCTCCCAAAGTCAGCAGGAAAAGAGCAATGAAGTCCCCCGTAGAGTCTCGCTGTCATCTCAATAATCATAATCAAACTGCTCATCCACAATCTTTTACACTGTCTCTCCACCCACTCGGTAGATGAGACGTCACCAAATCACAGAGAGCAAATTGACAATCCACTTTAAAAAGTGGGAGAGGAAATTGAGCCATTAATCATAACGCTCGTGTCCGCCGTACCGGTCCTCACACTGTCCGCGCTCGCACACACAAGCCAAGACCGACACCACGCTCGGGAGTCTCTGCAGCTTATTGCAGAAAAAAAGATAAATGCTTCCTTTAACTGTCATTTACCAATGTCTCTCTTGCACTTTGTGGAGACGCCGCTCAAAAGCCCGCTTTGATTATCGGATGCATGTGTGGTCGGGCCGCCCAGACGCTACTCAAGGAGAAAGACTTCGGCGAAGGTGCAAAGGATATCATAGTGGTCTAAGATTGATGCTCTCTCAGTTTGGCAGAGGACTGGAGAAATGTACTGTGGCATACTTTAAAAGAAGTGTGAGAAATGCTGCCAGAGAAGGGCAGAGAAGGTGAGAGGACCATTAATGGGGATCCAGGTCATAGAGAGGTCCCGAGTCTGGTCCTCAAGGAACCGTCTTAGTGTTTTCGGACAAACGGAGAACTAAGTCAAGTGGTTTAATTAATCAAGTGATGGTTGTGTCAGTTGTGTTACTACACCATGGGACACATTTAAGGGGTCCTAAGCAGGACAGTAAGTATGAACAAGTGCCTGTCAAAACATTTTACCTTAAAAGTACAATGGCCATAAATACATTCATTCCTTAACACCCAAAGACAGAATGATTTCCTAAGAGTCTTTTCTTGGAACCACTCATTTTAGAAGTATAGTAGAAAGAGCTTTTTTGCCAAGTATGTTCACACACAAGGAATTTGTTTCGGTGAAGAAGAAGCTTCCAGTAGACGAAAGAGACAACAACAGTAAACTGATTCAATGCAAAATTAAGATACATGTTTTAAACACTTTTGAAAGAAAAAATGTAAATAAAATTAAGAAAGAATGAATGAATTAATAAATGCATGAATTAGTGAATAAATGAATGCATGAATTAATGAGAGAGTGAATGAAAGAATAAATGCATGAATGAATAAATGAATGAGTGAATGCATGAATGAGTGAGTGAATGAATGAGTAAATGAATGAGTGAATTAATGAATGCATGCATGAATGCATGAATGAATAAATTAATGAGTGAATGAATGAATTAATGCATGAATGAATAAATGAACGAGTGAACTAATGAATGCATGCATGCTTGAATGAATGCATGAATGAATGAAGGAGTGAATGCATGCATGAATGAATAAATTAATGAGTGAATGAATGAATTAATGCATGAATGAATAAACGAGTGAGTGAATGAATGAGTGAATTCATGAATGAATGCATAAATGAGTAAATGAATGAGTGAACTAATGAATGCATGCATGCTTGAATGAATGCATGAATGAATGAAGGAGTGAATGAATGCATGAATGAATAAATGAGTGCACTCTAAAAAATGCTGGGTTGTTTTAACCCAATCTTGGGTAAAATATGGACAAACCCAGCCATTGGGTTAAAAAAATGTAATTTAAAAATGTAACCCAAAGGCTGGGTTCGTCCATATTTTACCCAAAATTGGGTTAAAACAACCCAGCATTTTTTAGAATGTGAATGAATGAATGCATGAATGAATGAATGAATGAATGAGAAGGGAATACATTGATGTCTTTACCTGATTTTAAACTGTGAATGCTATTGTAAACATGTATTTATTTGTGTACTCGTGTTGTTGTTTAAAGTTCCCTGACTGTTGGAGGATTATGGCAAACAGCTGCTCAACTCGATCTCATAACCTTTAGCCCAACATCAGCACACAGACCACAAACACTCAGGTTGTTTTAGCATTAGATGCACGCACAGATCTCCAGCTGTTTGATACAGAGAGCTGGCAGGCAAAGCTGTCACCTCAGCACAGAAAATAACTCTCGCTATGCGGTTTGAGGGACGTGGAGGGGCAAGTGGGCTAAAGTTCTACTTCTGTTGTTTTTATATTTTTGCAGGTGTGTATCCCAGCAGACCTTGCGGCACAGCAGCTGTTTAAGGTTAACCTGCAGTTCCAGCTGTTCAAAAAGATGTAAACATTTGTGTGGAGTGCAATCAGTCACGCTGGGTGATGATGTTTGTTTTGGGTCATTAATATTAATATATGACAACAGGTTTCAGGACACATGGCTTTTATGAATTATGGAGGAACATAGAGACCAAGGAAATTGGTTTCTGCATGTATAAATCCCAACCATTGGGTTAAAAATAAAATCATCTGCTGGGTATTATATAGGGATCAATTTGAGAGCAATCCAGAAATGAGAAGGATACTGGAGATTTGATATACGTTTCATGCTAGTTCATGCATTCACTCGGTGTTGCTAGCGCCATTACCGAATTAAGAAATAAAAAAAAAAAATACGTGTTATTTTTTTAAGATAAGTTGTTTAACGGCTAGATTTTCAAACTACAGCGTCAAAGTAGCTTCACCAACACTCTCGGGTTCCCGTACCGGTGTCTGTAAATGAATGAATGTCTACTAATAATATATGAACTAAACGAATAAATATTTTAAAAACAATTCTTGTTGCTTAACTAGTATAAAAAGGCGCTAGCAATGCAAATGGCTCAAACGCTCAGTAAATCACTTTGAATGAAAATGCATAAAACATAAATGCAAAAGCTGGTGTAGAGTTTGAGTTGTCACTTTCTCCTTATTCCTTCCTCAGACTTCTCACATTTAACCATAATGTCTTTCCTTTGTCTTTTTTAAGGCTTTTATTCTCTATTTGTCAATATTCCCCTGCTCTCTCCCTTCATCTTCTCTTTTCTCTCCGTTGTTTGGCAGTGGCCTTGTGGCCCTCTTGAGTTATTTGTTTGTTTTGGTCAATTGTAAACCTCCGGCAATGATAAGGAGAGGGCGTTATTGTGTTGGAGAGGCAGAGAGAGAGAGAGAGAGAGAGACGGGGGGGGTGGGCTGAAACCTGGTACTTAGCAAGATTGTTTTCCCTGTCCAAGTGCCAAGGCTGCTGACTTCCATGATAAAAATGAAACTATCATTTGCAAGGATGTTATCAGATAGTCAAGAGAAACAGCCCGAAAGAGAGACAGAGAAGAGGGTCAGCCATTAATGAAAATAGCGGCCACATTATTATACGTGATGTGATTTTCCCATTACCGTGCGCATGAGAATTATTCAGTTTAAGAGATGGAGTGTCGCCTACGAGTGACATACTCATCTGCATACTACACACTCATCAAATATCAATCATGAAGTCGATCTCTGCCGTGTAATTGATAGGTTACATGTGCGGATTATTTAAAACCGACAATAGCAAACAGCCTCCGAAAGCGCCACTAAAAAGAATCATTCTGGTTAATTTGGTTGTCAATAAAAAGCTAATTCGTCTCATTAGCCCACAACCTTTCTCCAAAACAGGGATATTTACAGTTGGAAAAACTTAAATTGCATTTCTTCATCCAAGCAATTTTCCCCATAATTGGAAAAGCCTGAAAGTTTTTAATTTGTTTTGAACTTGTTTAACTCCCCACATGCACAGCGAAGCAGTAAATAGTTCACTCAGATCATTCACATTACAGCTCGCGCGCGAGACGGACAGTGACGGCAATTAATGGCTGCTTCTGCAGATTAATTAAAACCACAAAAGCAAAACAAGTCACATACAGTGAAGCTCTGGACCCACAAAGCCAAAGATCGCCCGAAACAAGATGTTTCCTCAAACAATGCAGCGCCTTTCTTCCTTTTATCACGAGACAAAAAGTACAGCCGGGGAGGAGAGCGTCACCATCCACACCGGGAGGGAGTGAAGGTCACATCCCAGGCAGAAGCTTCCAGGAGCCGGCCCGACTCTGCCAGCGAGGCCCCGGTGGGGAAGGAATGATGGAGCGTTTCATGCTTCCTCCACGACACGTGGGCCCCATCCGGAATACATGATCCGACAGAGACAGGAAGGAGGAGAGACGCGTCCTCCGCTCGGGCTCACCCGGGATCTACTCCAGAAACGCAGTGGCACTCGTCCTCGCCAGGGATCGAGGCTGCTGCTCGCGCTCGATTGGGGACACAATGGAATATTGAATTTCCACGACTGGCTGCGATATGAGATGCGCTTCCAAACCTGGTGATGCCAGATCAGAGGTGCCACCCGGTTAATGCTACAACTCCCTGATAAACTAAAAATGCATCCAAGACACAAACAAGCACACAATTCTCAACATGTGCAAGGCTGTTCTGCAATAATAATGGAACGATTAATCGCATCCAAAATAAAAGTTTGTGTTTACGTAATATATGTGTGTGTGGTTTGTATAATTAATTTGTATATATAAATACGCACACATGCATGTATATATTTAAGAAATATTTGCATGTATATACTTTATATATATTTTTACATAATTAATATTATGCATAAATATAAATATTTGATATATTAACAACACATTTTTCTTAAATATATACATGCATGTGTTAGTATTTATATATACAAAATAATTATACACACCACACACACATATGTCATGTAAACACAAACTTATTTTGGTTGCGATTAATCGTTGCCCATATACTATTCGAGAGTCTACATCCATCTTGGAATCGTCATTTCAGGCTACTTGTTTTTTTTTTTTTTAGTGCCAACAAACAAATTGTACTATTATTTCAGCTGCCAATATGAGTGGAGTACTCTCAACTCTGGTTTACTATCATGCTAAAATCCATTCTGCATTAAAAACATGAACAAATCTATGCGCTTCATCTTCTAGGTTTGGGATGTTAGGACAAAATGGAAGAGATTAAAATGCTCCTTTATTCCTGAATCCATTAGGCTTTGTTCCAGGGTTGGGCTAAAAAAAAAAAAAAATCAGAATTTAAAAATTGGCTCCGCTTCAATCCCTGATTTAATAATACTTTCACAACGCATTACGTGTTCTTCCACCCAGGAAAATAAAATGAAAGTTAATTTATTTATCCACTAGTCTGTCTAACTATAAGGCCAATTAAACCTAAAAAAGACATTTATAAACTTTCAAAAAAGGCTATGGAAAGTCTGTCTTGACAAACTGTCCTTTATTGTAATTGTACTTCCTTAAAATTTAATTCAAATTACAATTCTTCACACTTATTTCATTCTTCAGGAATTTAAAAGGCTCTCTCAGTTCAGTTTTGAATGATGCAAAACCCTGATCTGATGTTTCTGTTTGCTATTATTATACATTGCCATAAAAAAGTATAAGAGACAGAGCCTTGTCACATATATATAAAATTGCTATTGCAAATAAATAATAAACATTACATTTTTAGCCTGGCATGAGTGTGGTACCATATTAATCTGTTTACTTAGTTTGTTATGATGTATACAAGGCATTAATATTACTCATTATCGAAGTGCACGCTCATAAACTTGTACGTTAAAATAATTATAAAAAGTTAAATTCGTATGTGGGAGTATCAATGACATCAATGATCAGTTTCAACATTATAGCTTTATTTTTGGTTGAGGTAAACCCACTTATGCCATTTCCATTCTTTCACGAAATAAAAATGTTTGAGAACAATAATATTTAATTATTTATATATTATATTATATATATATTATATATTATATTTATATATTTATATTTATATTCCAACAATAATTTGTGGACCCCCTACAGTCCCGCCATGGACCCCCCTGTGGGTCACCCCCCCGTTGAAGCGTCCTGATCTACTGTTTTTTTTCCTTCCATCTACTTACCAAATCAAACATGCTAAGTTAACATGCTGAGCATTTGGCATATTTTGTTTATGGAACACAAAGGATTTGCAGGCGGTGGCTTTTAACGCAGTTTATACTCTACAGCACACAATAATGGCTCAGCACTGCGGCTAATTAACCCCACTAACAGTCTCCCAGTTCCCTAACTGTGATAAATGAGAAAAGTTGATGGACAATGTGAAGTTCCTTTGAGATGGAGGAATCATCTCACGTACCGAAACCCTGCTGCTTTCCCTGAGGTCAGAGATCAGTCTCCAACCATTCTGAACCGTATCAAAACCTCCTGCCCTCCTCTTCCACTGAGCGTGAGCTGTAAGAACTGAACTCCATCTCCGCAGGAGCTGTCCATCTGTCACATATTACTGCACTATCCAAATCAATGGCTGAAGGCTAGAGAGATGGAAAGACATATTTATGGACGGACTTATGGAAGACAAGCAGACATATGCGGATGAAGTCTAGGCTATAGAAAGCCAATACAGATACTCTGGGATGGGGTGTGTTGGCGCACTCTGAAAGAATGCTTGCATTGTACATTGGGAAGTTAAAAAAGAATTGCTGAAATGATCGCCATTATGTTTGGTTCTGCAATATAAGCATCAGAGCCGATGTCGTGATCGGTGTTCGTCTGTGAATGTGAATCGACAAACCGTCCCACGATTCATTGTTCCTCGGATAATAAATTACTAACCAATCCTGCCTTGGCAACTGTTGCCATTTTCTCAGGGTAGCTTTTGCTATTGTAAGTCAATGGAGGATTTCTGTGTTTAGATGGAAATGCACAATGACACACAATAATTTACAATCATTTTTAATAACCGCTTTGAGTATTTTACTGAAAAATCTAAGAAATCTCCTGTTCAATCACATACACTCTCAGAAAAAAAGGTACAAAAGCTGTCACTGGGGCTGTACCTTTTCAAAAGGTAAACTTTTGTCCATTCCAGGTGCTAATATGTACATTTTAGATGCTAATAAGTACATTTTAGGTTGTAATATGTACATTTCAGGTGCTAATATGTACATTTTAGGTGTTAATATGTACATTTTAGATGCTAATAAGTACATTTTAGGTTGTAATATGTATATTTTAGGTGCTAATATGTCCATTTTAGGTGGTAATATGTACATTTTAGGTGCTAATATGAACCACTAAAGTACCAATATGCACCCTTTAGGTACAAAAGTGTACCTATTGAAAAGGTACGGCCCCAGTGACAGCTTTTTTACCTTTTTTTCTGAGTCTAGGGTGTTCTGTAAAGGATGTTACTCGCTTTCTGACACTTTTTTTTTTGCTAAAAAATAAGAGTTATTTCCCAAACACTGTGCATTCTTCACTCTAAAAAATGCTGGGTTGTTTTAACCCAATTTTGGGTCAAATATGGACAAACCCAATTGTTGGATTAAAAATGCAATTCATAAATTTAACCCAACTGTCAATATTTGACCCAAAATTGGGTTAAAACCACCCAGCATTTGTGACGGAGAGTGTTTCTTCGTCAAAACTCATGAACAAATTGCTTAATAAAGTTGAGTGGAATTGGCATTCCTCACCATTCACATCCCTATGAATCCGTTACGGTTTGAGGTAATGGCTTTATTCTACTTTATTCTTTAAAGGGATACTCCACTTTTTTTGGAAATAGGCTCATTTTACACCTCCCTCAGAGTTAAACAGTTAGGTTTTACCATTTTCGAATCCATTCAGGCGATTTTCTGATAATTAGAAGAATATCAGTAACCAGACAGTTTCTGGTCTCATAGACTTCCATAGGAAAAAAAAATACCATGGAAGTACATGAGACCAGAAACTGTCTGGTTACTGATATTCTTCTAAATATCAGAAAAACGTCTGAATGCATTCGATAACAGTAAAACTCAACTGTTTAACTCTGGGGGAGTTATAAAATGAGCCTATTTCCAAAAAAAAAGTGGAGTATCCCTTTAAATCTACTGTCAGAAACTCAAATTCCTCACCCTTCCCCCAAACATTGCATTAATTCAATCTCAGATTGCGACTTTGTTTGCAAACCTGAACTTCTCCAATACTTGTGTGTCTTTCTCCACCCTGCTCAATGAATCCTGGCACAGATTCATCTTTCCCTTATTCAGAGGATCGTGACAGGCGTTAATTAAGGTGTGTGTTTGCCCTGTCAGAACGTCAGCGGTCGGCCGCTTTTGTTTGGCGAGGCAGGTCGGCTGTCAGGCGGTTTGGCACGGCTGGAACTCGGTGCTGATGTGGCAATAAAGGGGGCAATGTGGCGGTGAAGGTCACCAACTTCCTTTTGGACGGCGGCACATTCGCCCAGAACTGTTTATATAATATGCAAGTGATTGATTGATATACACTATTGTTCAAAAGTTTGGAGTCGATACGTTTTCGATTTTTTTTCATGTTTATGAAATGCGTCTCTTATGCTCACCATTCTTACTGAAAAAAAGTACAAATTAAATAAAAGTAATATTTTTGATTGGATGAATACTCCAGTGAATACTACACTGAATAATAAAAAAATATTAATAAATATTATAAAAAAATACTTTATTTGCTGTCCAAGGTGGTGCTCATATTAACCACACACATTATCATGAAATCCACTGCTCTTTTCCTGGTCCATTTCAGCTGCTTTTGTGACCAAAATGGATATACCACTGAAGAGAGACTCTAAATTTTGAAACATGGCTTGAAAATAAGTAAGAGGGCTGTAAGTGATTAGGAAATCTCCTCTTTCATCTAAATTAAAGAGGAGTGCTGGGAAAACGAGTACCCAGATTTGCTTTCATGGGCGCTCTGCCTCTCTGGAAATGCTTTGAGAAGTTTTGCTCTGATATAACAGTTGCATCACTCTCCTGAAGAAAAACTAATCTATTTATCATGCCTATTATTACTTAACCATGAGCGATTTTTACTTTTGGTAAATGTGCAGCGAGGAAGTAGCAAATAAATAAACTTGCAGAGTAAAAAGATGTATTTGAGAGAGAACTCCAGCCAAGTAGTAATTTAATTCCCCAACATGCATCACTGTTACTGACTGCTGCTACAAAGACAAAAACACAAGAGCACTGAAAAGTGGCACATCAATCCATCCCAAAGAAAAAAACAAAACGAAAACATCTACAGACTGGCCAAGATAGAGAGAGATTACAAGATAGACCAGGTACTATTAAGCAGTCATCTGGCATCGTTAGCCAACTACGGTCGCAAGTTCCGTCGTTATCAGCATAGTTCAACGAGTCGGAGTTTCCCGAAACGATCGTTCCAACGAACATTCGCAAACAGCATCGCAAAGTTGTGTGGTTTGAACGACAGCTCTCGACCTGTGGTTAGAGGCATATAGTTTCTATATTGCATCACATTCGGACGTAATAAATCCTATCTTGAGCAAAATAAGCAAGATGACATTCAGTACAACCGGTGCATTTTATTTAGAATACATACAAATGCAATTTACGTCTTTTAGTTTGTCAAAAGATTTAAAGTGCCGATTTTGAAGAGTGCGCATGTGCGAACGTGCTCTACTATGTAAGAACGAGCCAAATATTGAGTCTGGTAATAAAGCAAAACAACTGAGAACAATTAGAAATAGCCCTCAGATGACATGTCTGTAATTTATATTAAAAAAAATAGCGTTAATTGGAAAAGTATCATTAAAAGTAGTTTTTACTCCACCATGTGTGAAACCAACGTGGACGATACTTTGAGACAATGGGTTTCGAGAAACAGTGACTAGCTAGCTGATTTCTCCAACGTTGCATCGTACTATGGTAGCGAAGCAGCGAACTACGTCGTTGTACGGGAAACGCGCCCCTGAACAGCAACTATTGTAGTTAAAAACGGAATTCAATTATCATAAACAAATGAAAGACAACAAAAGACTGATTTAGTCACATGTAAATTCTATTCTGAAACCCAGTGACATGCCTTATGCAAAAGTTTTGCTTTTTTCCCCTCCAGTCTCATTCTTATCACAATTTCCCTCGGCAAACACCGCTTCCAAACGCAAAAACCCAGTTCAGAGCGCCCGTATTGAAAACAATCCCATTATCGCCTCTGTACAAACTACAAAAATAGGAATTTGTGAAAACAGTCATGAGCCAAAATACTACATAAATTCTGTCTAAAATAGAAAATATTTTATTTGTTTAAGATATAATTTAATGAAATATGAGTACTTATTTTTAGATTGACTGGTTATCTGATTCGTTTGACTTAAAGGGCTCATGATGTTAACATACTGTCTAGGTAGGCAGCTCACTATTTTCCGGGAAACGAAGCAATAATGTTCCCTTTCTGCAGACCACATGGATCCATCATCGTAATGAAGTGTCATGAGTGTGTCAGAATCACGTTACATGTGTCTCGGGTGCTGGCTATCCGCAATCATGAATGCATGAACATATCTTCCATTACACAGTCTAAACGTTCCTTCATTGTATCTGATGAGAGACCAACAATATTGACTTGATGCTGTTCTTCATAATCAGGTTAAAATCTTCAGGGCACAGAGAGAGAGAGAGAGAGAAAAGCACGACAGAACTTACTTTTCTCTATTTTAGTCTCACTTGCGTGCCTTTTCAGCACATTTGACGCTTTTGCTGGTGGCGAAAACTCAGTGAGCGTTTGGGAATGACTTATTTAACAGATCACATTTCTTTCTCTGTCAGCAAAAAAAGGAGTCCCTCTCAGAGAAACCCGGCAAAGGCAATGTGCTGTGAAATCTAGGGTCATCCGGAGACAAATAACTTTAAAGGGAAAGGGCAACAAAGGACGTTGAAATAAAGAGACCGGGCTCTTTCCAATAATTAATTAAAGCACTTTCAGCCATGCAGGAGGTGTAAATGGGAAGCGCATTGTGCGTTCGGGCCCGGAACAAAGCCGACTTCAGTGCGGCTGTCATGACACTGTCAATAGATCTCATATATCAACACTTGGCTTGAACATGTAATCGCTTTCAATTTCGTCCAGGCTTGGGGTGTTATTGATTTAAAAGCCGTCTGTTCTCTTCCTGGACCTCTTGCCGAGAGCAACGGGAACGCTCTACACGCGTCTTTTTGGATAGCCGTCAAACTGAAGACCCTGTGTGAACGGGTGACTCTTTCTAAGTTATGGGTGAGTATTAAACCGTTTTATGCAATGCAATAAAAAGGTAGAAGTGCATTAGTAAATGTGGAGGCGATGAAATGACGAGCAAATCACGTGTCAGTGTGTTCATGGCAAGTAGAGCATCTTGTTTCTGTGGCTTCTACTAGTATAAAAGATAAAGCCATTGCAAGTGCAATTCAACAACATTCGGAAACAATCTGAATAAACCAGAGCACAAATAGATTTTTTTTTTAATCCTGGTCGGATCAGGCCAATAGTTTTCTTTTTCCTTTTGTAATGATATATAAAAATTGCTTTAAAAAAATGTAATATATATATATATATATATATATATATATACACATACATATACATATACATATATACATATATATATATATATATATATATACACATACATATACATATATATATATATATATATATATATATGAAGAGTTCAGATGCAAAAGCCTCTAAATGCCATTTGAAATTTTCTTCTAAAATTATCATTTTTATCAAGCTTGTATACATATGTTCAGTAATTTCACATGACAATTAATAGGTAATCTTCATTGTCATTTAAGTGAAATTAGTGAATTTTAATATACAGGCTTGATAAAAATGATCATTCTAGAAGAAAATTTCAAATGGCACTTAGAGGCTTTTGCATCTGAACTCTTCATATATATATATATATATATATATATATATATATATAACCCTAACCCTATTACACAAGTGATATTGTCGTTAAAAAATATCACCTAATATTTGTTTAACCTAATATATTACTAGGTGATATTTTTCTTTCAGACATAAACATGTAATAAATAAATTTTAATTGTTTCTGAAAATTTGATGCACAATAAAAACATATTTCTTTCTGCCATATAAAACAGCACTTACATTATTCATTAAACACCAAATGTATTAGGTTATGCAAATATACAGTAGCTGGAAACTATCCAGCTATAATGAAACTATGACGGCTATAAATTCATAAACCCAATTTTGGAGAATATAATAGCATACAGTGATTTGTTTAGGATTTTCCCATTCTAACGGATGCGTCACAAATCATTCTCACAAATGTGACATGTTAGCCAGCTAAATTACATATTTAAATCAGCAGAATTTGCAACTACATTCAATATTTCACAAAAGAAAAACAAATATTTTCCCTCGCAAGGCATACAAACTCATGTATATAATCAAGAAGCATAAGATCTCACCACTGGCTTCTGACTATCCTTATAGCTGAGTCCTGAAAGCCATTTATTTATGCTTTTCAGACATTTATGTTTAGATATACTCACACGGATTGCTCTTGTAAACCGAAAACAAGGCAGTCTATTTTCATCAAACCCTGTCAAACTCCAACTAATCGATACCAAACATAGCACTATCGGTCAGGTGTTTGTGTTTGGGGAATATGAGCAGTTATATTAGTAAAGGAGTTCGCATCGGACAGTCGCCCTGTGGTTACAGGCATGGCCCGAGGCGTTTCAGTCTTCACTAGTCAGTGAGAGCTGTGTGTCCTCACCCATCTGCCTCTGCGCCACCGAAAACAAATACAGCAGCGCTGGTGTGGAGGAAACCAGCCTTCAGAAAGAGATGCAGACGTTTCAATCAGACCTTTACCAACCTTCACTCAAAAAAAGGGTTCATTGAGATTATATGAAGCATAGGGTTCTTTACTCAACTCCAAAGCACCTTTTATGCTATAAAAGGTTCTATAATGACAAGAAAGAACCCTTTTGGCACCGTTTATCGTTTTATTAACGATAAAGGGTGCCATGTGCGCAGTATTGCGTCAGCCCGTTCTCATCCTTTAGCGTCATATAGGTTGATTGATTGATTATTGATTGATTAATACTTTATTTATCCCGAGGTGATGCTATATGACAAAACGGCGAAATACTACGCACATGGCACCCTTTATTGTTAATATAACATGCAAACCCAAGGCGTCATAAATCCTTTAGCGTTAACATGAGACTACCTTAACCTTCACCTATATTGTATTAACGATAACAGGTGCCATGTGCGTAGCATTTCGCCGTTTTGTCATATAGCGTCATGCTAAAGGATGAGAATGCGTTGTAACTATACATGACAAATACAAATCTTGAATCTGTGAAAAGTTTGGACACACCTGACTTGTTTCATTTTATCTTAAATAACGTTGAATCTAAAGGTTGATGCTTAAATATTTGGAACTATTATTTAAGCACTACAATCCAAAAATAATATAACACACTCGTGATAATGATTCATACTAGAATATGATCATAAGAATGTTGTTACAAAACTTCCATTTGTGTTATTTCAGCCCGTTCTCATCCCAAGACGTCATATACTGACGCTTTTGCCATTGCGTCTACATCCAACACACATTAGCGTCAATATGAGCGTGTTATAGACCCTTAACTGTGCGTGTTATATTGACGCTAAAGGGTGCCATGTGCGTCGGATGTATACGCTTTGGAAAAAGCATCAGTATATGACGCCTTGGGATGAGAAAGCATTGGTTATTTCCAGAGCCCGTCTAACGGAGAGCCTTGGCACTTCCTATTAGCCCCATTGTGTATCATCTTGGCTGCAGTTCCATTAGAATTCCACTGGAGGTGATGGCGAGCGCAGAATGAATGGGAGTCTATGGGGCTAAATGTGTCTTTCACCTGCTTGTTGTTAAATCAACATAGATTTTATTGTTGATTCCGCAAGTTCAATATAGGCCAAAAGTCGAACGAACGAGTACTTCTGTCCTCGATTTCCTACAGGTTGGGTCATTGTTGGCCGAAACACGCTAGCATTCTGCTATTGTGTGACGTCATCACATTTTGAACGGATTTTTAGAACAGATAAGTGAGCTTAAAAATGCAATTTTCAGCTGAGTGTGTTATCCTAGCCCTCCCTTTTGAATGCAACTTTCAAATTACTTGACAAAAAATTACATCCTGAGAAAAGTGGATTTCTGGGGGTGAAACCCCATTGACTCCCATTCATTCTGCACTCGACCGCGAGCGCCCCCGCATGGACAGAGACGTGTTACTGCAGCCAGTCCAGAAACCGGAAGTAACCAGCCAGTGCCAATTCTCTTCAATTAGACATTCTCTGTTATTTCACAGTTTTGATAACTTTACCTTTATAATTATATATGAAAAACATATTAAATTGAGTGGGCGTGTCCAAAGAATTGACTGGTGGTGTGAAACTTCCTTTAGTTGAACTACGACAGGGAAAGTGGGCAATGCAGGAACAGATAAAGGTGAATGTGTGTGTGGAACAGCTCCACTCAGCACAAACCGCACTGAGGAATCAAGCGCTCCTCTGAGCCATATCACGACCGGCAACAGAAATCATATTTCAACGGCCTAGCATCTTCTCCAGCCAAGTGCAGCCAGGCAAGCGCTTTCCCCAAAACCCCCTTTGTCACAGAACACTTGGTGTGACGTTCTCCCTGTGATACCAAACAATGATTCAACCATCTGGACTTCTGTATGTGTGTTTCCCAGTGTTAAAGCATTTCAAACCCATCAGTGAACTTTGATCTGACCGACGGAATGTGAACGTGACGGGTGTGTGTGTGTGTGTGTGTTCTGCATGAGAAATAATGTTTGGGTGAATAAACAATAAAGGAATTTTAATTTTTGCATGAACTTACCCTTTGAATGTAGACATTTTATCACGTAAACGCAATTTAAAATGAGTCTCATTCCCTTTCTTTTCCATATTCAGCAAAGAGCTGAATTTAAATAAGTCACCTGACAGGGTTTCTGCAGGTTTCACAAAGTCAAATTTAAGACTTTTTAAGACCTTTTTAAGACCATTATGAATGAAATTTAAGACCTATATCACGATAAAAAATAAAACATACAAAGGAAACGCGTAATGAGTCTCAAAAAGCAAAATCCAAATCAGCAAAATCGGATCCTAAATTCAGATATTTCAAACCAAGCATCGCTAAACTTCCACGTCCCCATAGCTGAATAAAATCCGTTTTATGTCTGTCTGTGGTATCTGACATACCTGGCAATAACCTCAAAACTGATTGGCTGTTGCATGTTGGTCTATTTTGTAGTCGCAATACAGCGAGTTAAGAACTACAACTACGTAATATAAATAAAAAAAAGCATTCCAAAGTGCTGCGGGAGCATTTCAATGAGATTTACATGGACATAGGAAAATTAAGACCCATTTAAAAAGATTTAAGACCTAGAACACAATACTTTAGCAAATGTAAGACTTTTTAAGGCCTTAAATTGTGAATTTAAGACCTTTTTAGACCCCGCGGAAACCCTGCCTGACCTATTGAAGACAAATCAGCTCTCCCGATCTCAGTGACAACAGACGGAGGCACAATGTACTTTTTGATCTTCCGGCTCAGGCGCACCATTAACCGCGGATGAAATTTGCTGGGATTCAAGTAAGACGGGAATGACCACAGGCTGTCTGTGCCCTTGTCTGAGAACGGCAGCATTTGCTATTCGTGAGTGAAACATGAAATATTCATGTAGCGATGCACGATATTAGGTTTCAGTGAAAGCTGGGGGAGAAGGTGGCAAATAAGACACGTCTCATTCCCATGAACCCGCTAAAAATCATCTCCCGTGCACTAGCCGTCAACATAGGCCCTCTACCCAAACCCCGGCCTCTCTGGGGATTGGCGTTCGCATCTGAGGAGGACCGTGGAGCGTGTCTGTTGGAGGAAACCTTGCAGAACGCGTCTCATCGGGGGCGGATCTCCTCGGGGAGCGGCGTCATATGAAAACCGTGGCAGAATCATGCCCACGGTCGATGCTCTACATTACCCGCGCAAGCAAGGCGTTAGCGATGACAGCCGGATTCCTCCAGGAGATTCTTTATCAATAAATCTCACTTTATTTGTTTACGGCTGGCTCGGAGACAAAAGCAGACGAAGCGACGACCGATACCTGGCAGTGAGGCGCACGGACTAACGCATCCATTTTAATTCTCTCTTTCATCTCGGTGAGACAGAGAACTCTGGAATCCCGGGAGGAAGCCACATCATCTCTTTGTCATGACCAAAGTCAGCCCTAGTCGCTAAGATCTATGCGACGTATGCCCCGCGCCCCGGGAGCGCTTCGCAGAGCTAATATTATTCCAAATCCAAATGGCTTTGAAATGCAAACGCACACTAATGCCTTTTTGCACGCCAACTGTTGCAAAGCCTCTTAATTGCATTCTTACTCGGGTCTCTTGTTTACACACGATCTGCAACATCCCGTTTTTGGCAGCGACCGACAGCAGAGGCCTCGCAAGACAAGCCTCACAGCCCACACAGAGAGAAGCGGCTCGACCAGACACGGGGAAACGAGAACAAGGTTATTCCGGGGCCTTTTACATATCTGCTCTGTTCGAGACCTTTGAAACACGACGAATAAAAACCTTGTACAGTGCTTGATAAAACAGGAGTCAACGGTGACCTGAGAAAAATACAAAGAAATCCATTATATTTTAAATGGAAACTCTCAAAACATTGGTCGATGACATCTAATAAGAACATGTTTTAAAAATCTTCCAATTGATTTTCAAAATCCCGGTTCAATTTTGAAAATTTGTAAAAAGAGTCTACAAAAATCATTCTAATATGCTTTTTTTAATGATTATGAACATTATGCATTGATGTTAAAGAGATAGAGTTCACTTTGAAATTAATTTTTGATGTGTTTTAGCTTACCTCAAGGGCATCCAAGATGTAGGTGTCTTTGTTTCCGCAGTATTTTCAAGTTTTTAGGTCAAACCGTTCTTATTTGCCAGTCATATAATGGAGGTCTATGGTCACCACCTCTAAGAGCATGCACAGAGAAGTCCAAATTAAACATGATTTAATGACTCGTAAATGTAAGTACACATTGATGGCCTAAGACATGAAACGAGCGGTTTGTGTGAGAAAACGAACAGTATTCATATCGTTTTTACCTCTTGTAACCACAGCCACATCCAAGTGATCTGAGGCCGCGGGTGCTTCGGTCTGCGCAAGCGCTGGAAAGTGCCAGAAGTGATCTCTTGCGCGGTTGCAAAAAAAGTCAACATTGTCTGTTGATATCGAAATCGTCTTCCATTGCGATTTCCTGTATATCTAAATATGTTTAGATCTTCACAGTGAAGGATAACACTTCTGAAATCTCTGTGTAAACAATGAGTGACGGACCGAAGCACCCTCGCCTCAGAGTACTTGGACGTGACTGTGACTACAAGAGGTAAAAACTATATAATACTGTTCGTTTTCTCTCACAAACCGCTCGTTTCGTGTCTTAGGCCATCAATGTGTACTCACATTTACGAGTCATTAAATCATGTTTAATTTGGACTTCTCTGTGCATGCTCTTTGAGGTGGTGACCATAGACCTCCATTATATGACTGACAGACAAGAACGGTTTGACCTAAAAATATCAAAATTGAATATAAAAAACACCTGCATCTTGGATGCCCTTGAGGTAAGCTAAAACATCAAAAAAATCAATTTAAAAGTGAACTATCCCTTTAAAAGCAAATGAAAGTATTAAAATAAGAAATCAAATGCAATTGGCTATACAGTACTTGGGGGATTTTCCTAAATCAGGGCCTTATTCTCATTATTTTACAGCTGTATCCACTCCTCCTCCTGTTCAACGCCTCCCGCTGGAGTGTAACAGTGTGAATGGTGACCAGGAAATGACCTAATTTCAGCCATATAGGACAGTTTCCCACCCCCAGATTAAGCCTGTGCGCTGAATTACACCGTCAAGGGCGACTCTTCACTGAAATACTATTGAATCTAGGAATAGGCATAATCTGTCATTAAAACCCATCCATAAAGTTTGAATTAAATTTAATGGCAAACATAATACCACGAATACCTCTTTTAACGAAAGCCACGGGGAACGATTTATTTAAAAGACAGATAACCATGTCAGGTTAACCACTAACTGATTTCCCATTGTTTAGAGGTGCTAGAGGTCAGGTAACATGGCTGCTGTATAAAGCTGACGCAAGCATATGCCGCCCACATTGTCGGTGTCCAATGCTATAAGTGGGAGAAAGATAAGTGCATGGCGTGCCGTTATTGTTAGTGCGCTCATACCGACGTGTGTTAGCCGTTTGTGCATGAGTGAGCCAGTGAGAAAGAGTGTGTGACCAAATCATCACCTTTTGCAGCCAGGTGAAAGCAGACCAATCAATAATCTCCAGAGATCACCCCTCCTCCTCCCACACACACACACACTCTCCAGCGAGTGTGCCGCGATTGGACACGAGGACTTGTGCCGTTTGACCTTCAGCATGGTCAGCAGGGATCCTTCCGTTCGCCCGTTAAACTGAGATGAGGGCGCGTCACATCTATCTCTGTCAGCCGCCGGCACGCTAGCTATTCATCAGCAAGAGGCCGACAGCAGCGTGAGAGAGAAGCATGAGAGCGTGCAAACATGCTAACGCAAGCCCCTCCCACTTTAGAAGTCTTCCCAAAAGCCTCTAATTAAAATCAACAAACGTGTCAATTTTAGCCCACCGTTTAAAACGCAAATCTCTCGTGTCCAGCCAAAACGTAATTGCCGTGCCGGTGTTGCAAATCTCTTGCAACGCACGTAAAACAAATACATCAGAAAACCATTACATGTATATTCATGAAATCGCAGACCCTGGGATCGCTCCAATCGATAGGATTAACTAACAAGCAAATGCAAACAAAGCACTTTGTAATCCAGTCCAAACACGGCACATTACATCAGCTTTTTTGTCCGCCGTCCAAAATCAAATGACAAACAATATTGACGCTGATGAGCATCTCCTCGTTTGAACCCTGAGTGAAGAAACTTCCTCTCTGCTCTATACAGAAATATCCAACTTCATGACAACATGCAAATAGTGCAGTTTTACCAATTACAAACTACTTTTTTACAACAGTAGCAGTATAACATGACAAAACATGTATAAAAATGCAGACGATTTATGGAAACTTTAAAAAAAAAACATGCTGGTGGGGAAAGAGTTAAAGTGATAGATCACTTTGAAATTAATTTTTGGTATGTTTTAGCTTACCTCAAGGGCATACAAGATGTAGGTGTCTTTGTTTGCACAGTATTTTCAATTTTGATATTTTTAGGTCAAACCGTTCTTGTCTGTCAGTCATATAATGGAGGTCTATGGTCACCACCTCAAAGAGCATGCACAGAGAAGTCCAAATTAAACATGATTTAATGACTCGTAAATGTGAGTACACATTGATGGACTAAGACACGAAACGAGCGGTTTGTGTGAGAAAACGAACAGTATTTATACGTTCAAGTGATCTAATCATGTTTAATTTGGACTTCTCTGTGCATGCTCTTTGAGGTGGTGACCATAGACCTCCATTATATGCCTGACAGACCTAAAAATATCACAATTGAAACTAACAAAGACATCAACATCTTGGATGCCCTTGAGGTCAGCTAAAACATACCAAAAATTAATTTCAAAGTGAACTATCCCTTTAAGAACCATAATACGGTTATATACTCTTTGTTTAGTAGATTATATTCCATATATATAACTTTTCTCTAACACAGCTGTGGCAACCAGAACCTAAAAAAAACAATGTCCTCCTTTAAAATATTCATAATTACATATGGACACACATGTACAGCACCCTAAATGTGTTGTGTTTTATGACAACAGTAGCTCATTACAAAAGTCGCCCGAAGTCTCCTCTGAAATGCAGAAATTGAAACGCGCTGTGCACATTTATGAAAGATTTAGTGGTGTGAAAATGTCTTTTTTAAGCTGCTCTGGCAAAGAAGCGTCATTGGCGTTGCTTTCCAACCATAAATCTTTCCTCTAATCAGATTTTAAGAAAGCGCAACATTACATCATAAGCAAGCTTTTTTAGCTCATTCCAAAAGTGCCGGAACAGTTGCTTCTGTTCTTCCTGAAAACATGCAAATACCCAGAGACTGAACGACTGAGCGTGCTTGTGTTTGCATACGCGCCTGACTGTGTTCATTATGAGATGTTGTAAAGGACATTGTTATCCTGCAGGAGACAGTCAGACATAAAGTGCTGAGACACACACGGTGCTAAGAAACAGCACACGCTGCTCAAGATAAAGCACTTATAAAACAGATTTAACTACACTTTCTTTTTTTGACTGTTCCTTTCTCACGTTCCCAAGAGCATTTGAACGACTACAGTGACAATTTAGCCCAAATGTTCCTTTGACAAAGTGTGCAATAAAAGCAAAGCGACTGGTTTGTGAGGGACGATCACAAGACGCATTCGTTTTTAATTGCTACGTGTCCTCGTTGCTTAATTTGAGGCTGATAAAATGTTTCTTTTTAAAGGATGAGAAAGAAAGAAAACAAATGGAATTGCATTAAGTCTGGGTGGGAGGATTTTTTTTGCAGCACTTGTAATCCGCTACATAAACGCACTGTCGAGCCACTAATAAAAATAAGCCAGATATAGATCAAGCGCTCGTGATTTATGACATTTTAAAGCCCTCAATCTGTGGCTACGCGTGCATTTAAAGATTTTGCATGCAGTGCTAAATTATCAGTAATTAAAGCAGATAAATAATAAACCAATATCTGAATCACTAAACTGTAAATGAACACTGCGCAAACTAGATCTACTAAAACCCAACTAGTTAAGCTATCTCATTTCATTTGAGGAAACCGATTGCCTCAACTCATTTTGGTTTATAAAAACAATAGTTATGAGTCTGAACTTATTTTATTCGAGTTCACTCAAACAATGATATTTCTTAAAACACCATTAAACTTTACACTGCATTTAGTATAATAGCAAAATCCTCAGTAACATAACTCGCATTACAAGCAACAATCCAATTTACCATCAAAATATATAAAAAATTTTGCCACATTTAAAAGAAATGCTGGGTTGTTTTAACCCAATTTTGGGTCAAGTATGGACAAACCCAGCCATTGGGTTACATTTTAAAATTATTTTTTTAACCCAGTGTTTGAGTTTTTCCATATTTGACCCAAAACTGGGTTAAAACAACACAGCATTTTTAAGAGTGCATGCACTTAAAATATATTGTTTCTTAGATTAAAAAAATCATTAGATAGTTTCTTAATCAATACACGAAATTCAGAACACTTATCCATATGAGAACATTATAACCTGCCTGACTTCTCTAATGTCAATGCAACTAAAAACAATTGTCTATTATTAGTCAGTTCACCAGTTTTAATGGTCTAATATTTCCAGGTTTTCCATGGCTATTCATTGTGAGACGCCAAGTTAGGAACCAAAAAACCAGCCAACTTATTGTTGCTCATCACAATCATGGTTGATTTAGACAAAACCATTTTTTTTTAATCAATCCATGCCTGATTATGCCCCAAATGTTAGTAATCTAACCGGCACCTGGTGAAAGAGAGCAGGTTACCTCACAGAGCACTGAATGTTAAAGGCTGTTCTGTATTGACACAGTAGCTTGCAGCCTTTTCTTGACCTAACAAGAGTTTAAAAGAAAGGCAGTAGAATAGTTTAATAGCTATTAAACGCTAAACAGCAAGTCTGGCTCCGTCTGGGAAAATCTATTATTTACCCCATGCAATTTTAGCCCTTCCAATGTGTTTAAAGCTTTGAAAGTGCAACTTTAAAACACTTTCCAACTGCTGCCCCTTAAGGACATTGTTTGAGCGCTCTCAGACTGACATTTGGATAATGAACAAAGGTGTACATCTAAAAAGAGGAGAATCGGCCACTTTTATTGGACGTCACCAACAACAGACCAATCAGCCTGTTAAAGGAGTAGTTCACTTTAAAAAAAAAAAAAAAACTTTTGCTGATAATTTACTCACCCCCGTGTCATCTAAGATGTCCATGTCTTTCTTTCTTCAGTCGAAAAGAAATGAAGGTTTTTGATGAAAACATTCCAGGATTTTTCTCCATATAATGGACTTCAATGGGGACCAAACGGTTCAAGGTCCAAATGAGAGTTTCAGTGCAGCTTCAAAGGGCTTTAAACGACACCAGACGATGAATAAGGGTCTTATCAAGCAAAACGATCGCTCATTTAATAAATAAATACGTTTAAGTTTTCTAAGCACAAATGCTTGCCATGCTCTGTTCTGTGATGAGCGTTCGTGACTCTCCCATTTGAACTCGTTCATCAAAATGAATGAATCTTTTTCATGAACGGAATGACTCGAAAAAAGATTCATTAATTTTGAGTTCGAACGAAATGACTCGAAAAAAGATTCATTCATTTTGATGAATGAGTTCGAACAGGAGAGTCACGAACGCTCATCACAGAACAGAGCAAGGCCAGCATTTCTGCTTAAACTTTTTTTTTTTTTTTTTAAAGAGCGATCGTTTCGCTTGATAAGACCCTTATTCATCGTCTGGTGTCGTTTAAAGCCCTTTGAAGCTGCACTGAAACTCTCATTTGGACCTTGAACCGTTTGGTACCCATTGAAGTCCATTATATGGAGAAAAATCCTGGAATGTTTTCATCAAAAACCTTCATTTCATGGGGTGAGACATTTTGAATTTGATAACATTTTTTAAAGTGAACTATTCCTTTAAGATCGAGAGCACACTTAAATAGCTATACTTTATATTCAAATGTTCAAAAAACAGTGGGATTTTATTTTAAATAAACAAATAATTTCCTAAAATAAATAAGGATTTAGTGTGGCCACAAATCAGCTGTGGGATGTGAGCTGGGTGTAGCTCATTGCCCGGTGATCATTCAGCCTTTTAACCTGTACGGTCATGGACTGAGACCTGATAAGACCCCTCTTTCTCCACTACGCTCCATTGAGGACTCGAGCCTCCGCGGGCCCTTTTATCAGCCGTGTGAGGCAGCGGGAGGAGCGAGGTGAAGACAGAGGGTTTGACAAGCGTTGACCCCATTGACAGGTGGCCAGATTGAGGGGCGAGATTAGCTCCTCTCTCCAGCTGAAGAGAGGGCGAGCGAGACACATCAGCCAGGATGAACGACCATGCCGTGCCACAGTGTCATGCCTGGTAGCCCCAGAAACCTAGCCGGAGAATATATCACAACAAGAGGTGTGCGAACTGGGTCTAAAACCTACTCTAGCTCTATTTGGACAGGATTAGTTTGATATAAGGAGCTGTGAGCACTTTCTAAACATTTCCCTTATTTTAATTGTACGTGTTTTTATGCCAGGAAAGATTACAGTAACTTTCTCCGTTTATAAAATGCTCTGAAAAAGTAAACAGTAATTGTAGCCTTTGAGAATCTGCTCTAAACCATCAAAATACTGTATGTATAATGAATTAATCTATAGACATCTGTTCAAAATGTGTCACATGATCCTTCAGAAATCTAATATGCTGATTTGCTGGACAAGAAACATTTCTTATCAATGTTGAAAACAGTTGTGCTGCTTAATATTTTTGTGGAAACTGTGATACCGTTTTTATAAATAAATAAATAAATATATATATATATATATATATATATATATATATATATATATATATATATATATAGGATTCTTTGATGAATAGAATGTTCAAACATTTTAAATGCATTTGAGATCTTTTGTAAAAACGTTTTTAATGTCGCTTGATCAATTTAATGCATCCTTGAAAAAAAGTATTCATTTCTTTAAAACATCTTACTGAGCCTAACTTTTGAAAGTTATACACAGAAATATATTTATCTCCAGAAATATTTAAAAAATTATGTTTTACATGTGCAGAAACAGTAAAAAAGCCATATAAAAGTGGACGGACTGAAGTTAGATTTTTATTTTTTCCCCAGAATAATTCCAGATGTATGATCAAACATAATATTTCATGCTCAATTACCTAAACAATTACTATGGCAAGTCGTTTTAGCTTTTATTCATTTCCAGGATATGAGTTCTTGATATCAACAATTACATTTTTTGATATCAACAATTTAATTGCTGATATTTGTAATTGTATTTTCACTAGTGAAATTTCACCATAGGCTGCCATTCAAAATAAATTGTTAAAATCAAGAATTGATTTTTTACTAGTAGAAATATCATTTTTGATATCAATAATTGCATTGTTACTAGTAAAAATGTGAATTCCTGATATCGACAATTAAATTGTCACTAGTTGAAATGTCTATTCTTGATATGAACAATTCAATTGGTACTAGTAAAAATGATCATTTTTGATATCTGAAAATGTATTTCTGATATCATTATTATTTCAGATATCTAAAATGCTTTCTTACTAGTAACAATAACATTCATGATATCAGAAATTAACATTGTCACTAGTAAAAATTGAATTATTGATATCAAAAATGAACATTGTTACTAGTAGCAATTCAGTTGTGGATATCAAGAATAGACATTTCAACTAGTAACAATTGAATTCTTGATATCAAAAATAAAGGTTTTTACTGGTAATAATTGTATTTCTGATATGTGAAATAGAATTTCAACTAGTAAGAAATCAATTCTTGATATCAACAATTGGTTTTGAATGGCAGCCTATGTGAAAATACAATTGTTGATGTCATGAATTCAATTTTTGATTTCAAAAATGTAATTGTTGATATCAACAATTGAATTCTTGATATCAAAAATGCAATTCTCGATATCAATAATTGAATTGTTGATATCAAAAATTCATATCCTGGAAATGAATAAAAGTTAAAACGGCTTGCCATACAATATCATCTAAATGAGACGTCAATGTGTAACCGCAGTAGGTTTGTGATATCTTAAGTTTCTCTCATCCTGTACGAATAGTCAATAAACATTACAGACATCCACTAATTCCTCTACAGAAAGGCAAGGCGAGAAAGCTAATCTTAACTGAATAGAGCTTCTGAGAGCAGCTCCATGCTCAGATCTCCTCGCTGTAAAAGAAGATGGATGTTACAGCCGAGTCAATGCGATGAGGTTTGATTCAATCTCTTGGCTATATTGATTTGAAAAGATTTAAGAAAATACAGCAGGCTGTGTCAAATTTAATTTCCCAATATTGCTTTTCAGTGCCGCCTGATCATCCGCGACACGCGCCATTTAGAAACGTTCTTAAGGTAATTAGTTTTGTTTCTTGCCGGGAAGGCTCCTTGACCTCATTGTCATAGTCGCCAGCATCAAATGGCTTAGCGAAGAACAGAGCAGCAGAACTCGTGAACGTCAAGGCGTGCAACAAGTGCGGGCCGTTTTGTGTTCGGAAGATCTCCCGCAGTGCCAGGGCGAGCTTTGATGATGTCTATCGCAAACTTCTCCAGCCTTAAAAGAGCTCATTTCATTCAGGAGCCCATGCACCTGCTTGGAAAAGTACAAGACGCATTGAGTTCTACAGCAGTTTAAAGCTATAAACGTCTCTGAAGTGCAACAGCCAACAACATCCTTTAAGTATCGCCGAAAAAACACAACAACAGCAGAAAGAATGGAAGAGAGGAGCCAGGAGCCCGACTTAAGTCTGCTATTCATCATTCTCATTGTCATTGCAGGTGACGCTCTGCTGAGAAATGCAGTTAACACGAGAGCGAAGCTGTTGGACCGCCAGAACCGCGCATCACATTTGCGAGCTCCTCGCGGTCACGGCTCAGGGCGTCTGAGTCATTACGCCCAGCGTAATTTGAAATTAATTTAACTTCTGCTTTAAAACACGTAGGGACTTTCAGTCTTCTCCATGGTGTCGGCTGAATAATAGCTTGAGACTTTACTACACAATCATTTGGGTTGCCATTTTTTTCCCTGTGATTATTTGCAGGAAAATGAGAAGCGGAGGCCTGATTGAGAATTAAAATCGAATGGTGGAGCCGAGTCATCACTGACACCAGCCCACTCTTCTGACTTCTGTTACTCCAAAACACAACTATTCTCCTTCCCCTTATCTGTCTTTTCCTTTCCTGACCTCCACTGCAGCATTTCCTCCATCGTCAGAGAGAGAGTTTGATTCTTTCCTGCCCTTCGGTTGAATGTCTTCTAGATGCATCTCTCTTCAGGTTACCTTGAGTTTCACACGCAATTCTGTCTTCATACAGTAGACCAGTAAAAAACTTCAATTATGCATGATACTACATTTATGAATGTCATTGCACTAGACAAAATATCAAACCAAGAGGAATCTGCAAACAAATGATGCAAGATTCAGTCTCAAAACAAACTTCTTTCAATGATTTTTTTTAAGTGTGCTAACTTTATTCAAAATAACACGTGGATTGATATTTTGTTATCTAATTCAATGACATTCACAAAAGTCAATATGCAGCAGTGTAGATAGATAGATAGATAGATAGATAGATAGATAGATAGATAGATAGATAGATAGATAGATAGATAGATAGATAGATAGATAGATAGATAGATAAGGAGGGAAGATAGATAGATAGATAGATAGATAGATAGATAGATAGATAGATAGATAGATAGATAGATAGATAGATAGATAGATAGATAGATAGATAGATAGATAGATAGATAGATAGATAGATAGATAGATAGATAGATAGATAGATAGATAGATAGATAGATAAGGAGGGAAGATAGATAGATAGATAGATAGATAGATAGATAGATAGATAGATAGATAGATAGATAGATAGATAGATAGATAGATAGATAGATAGATAGATAGATAGATAGATAGATAGATAGATAGATAGATAGATGAGAAAATACATAAATAAAGAATTAAAATATACATTTACCTTTATCTCATATTTAAAAATAAAAATAACTAAAAATAAATAAATAACAAAATATCTGATGGGTTTTCCACAAAAAAACACAGACATACATCTAAGATATCGACCGGGTCTTTTTAGTCTATTTAGAGAAGTAGAAGTGTGATAACCCTGACATTAGACAGGCACTGAGGATGCTCGGTACGTACAGCACAATATCTATGCATGGATCGATACATGTCAGGAAGAATGTGATTTACTAATGAACCAGTGTGTGCTGGTGTGAGAACTCGACCCTAAAGAGCTGATGTTCTTTAGCTTGAAGGCCTAAGAGTAGATGAAGGTCTTCTCTCACCTTCTGTGGCTTTAATCTTTTATAGGCACACACAGATCATGATTGTGCAGAATGGGTTTGTCTGTGCGGACACAGGGAGATCCTCTGGAAACTCAAGATTCTTTAACATGATAATACTGTTAGACAGCTTTTATTCCTCATGCATCCAAATATATTACTCCCAATCTGAGGCAAAATCAAAAAGAAAAGGTGCACCAAGTTATTTTAATTCACTGGCCAAATACAACAGTTTTATACTGATATCACACAAAAGCAAACTCAAAGAAAAACCCAACTCACATGTAACTTAAGCGAATTGTGGTCTGTTTTAAAATGTAGACGAACCAAAATGCAACTTTTTAACAGTTCATTCATAAAGTAAATAAACATTTTTTAAAAATATCTTAAAGGTGCCCTGACATGGGGTTATTTTATTATTTTATAATGCTTCCTGGGTTGCCCTTATAATGTTAGTATATTAGTCATAAAGTGTTAGTAAAAATAGTCATAGTTTTTTTCAAGAAAAAGTATTTTTTCCAAGCCTCTGATTTGAACGCTCTGTTTGAAGGGGCGTGTCTGCTATTACATGCCAAACTCTCTCAAATAGAGTTTCCCACACTGAAAAAAAAATAATATGCTTTATCTAATCAATAAAATTGTGGCAACATATTACAAGCAATATTATTAATTACATTGTACAAATTAGAATTAATTAGAATATTAATTTGATTAACTATTACTCAATTCTAATTTGTTCAATTTAATAAATAATATTGCTTGTAATCTGTTGCCACAATTTTATTGATTAGATAAAGCATATTCGTTTTTACAGTGCATGTAATACATAGCTATTTCATATGCAAGCGACTAAGGTCGACTACATACAAAACAGAACGTAGTCGACCTTGGATGTGGATCCTAATATAGTTATCGTTATCTTTATGGTGAGAACGGACCTTTACAATTTCAACTGTGCAAACGGATGACAAAATTGCTTGTTTAAAGGCTGGCAACGTGATATAAAACCGTATAACATCTGGAGGTCGTCATGAGGGTTTGTGCGGAGCCACTACATTATGCTGGTCTCGTTAGTGTTTATTCGAGATTATTGTAGCAGGACCACTAATGGCCTGTTCATTAACACAACAAATCATCTTTAATTCTGACCAGGGAGCAGACTAGTTAGGAAAGACTTGTATTCACCCCTATGTTACTAAATATGGAATGCTGAGTCAATGTGGATTGACTTTACAACTACATCTCCCAGAATGCCCTTCTGTCGTTCCCCAGGGGGAGGGTTAATGGAGGGGCTCATTAACCTTGGGGAGTTGCTTTAAATGCCAATAGTTTTAGCTGACACCACAAAAGAGCAGCGAAAAAAGGGTCTCTCCTTTCCCCGCTGCATGCAAATCACTTTCTCAAAAGGAAATTACTTCCCGAGGGCTGAGCGCTATTAATCTAAATTCTGTGGTCGTCAAATTGTTGCACATAATAATATATAAGGAACGGCTCATGATGTTTATCTCCTCTGACATTCCATTCTAGGATGAAAACATGTTTTTCGGTCTCTGTTTCCTCAAGTACATCACACATCTCGAGCAGTAATGCATTTCCTTTTTACCGCCATGCACGATGACGGCGAGTGTGATTCTGAATGTGTGTGTGTGCGCCTCACTTAAAATGTTCCATTTTCAAACACTTCCCAATCACACATGCTTAAAAGGTCCGCTTATTTAAACTGCTCTCAGTCTATTCAATCAGACACATATACTGTGCATTACTCTAATGTAAATTACACATCACAAGCAAGCAGACCGTAATAGAACGGAGATTCCTGACATGGAGATGATTTGTCTGGAATTCCATGGAGAACCTACTCAGCCCATTCTCTCCGCACAGACGTGCATCACCATGAGCGCTGTTTAAATTAAAGTGCCAGGGAGACATGGATGGTTAAATTATATATTACATGCCACTGTTGTGTACTCTACCAGAGTAATGAGCCACTGCACTCACTGCTTTATGGTGCAATGGATGAGACCGCTATAATGGCGGCTGATGTACGTACATGCAATACAACAGGGTTTCGACATGATGAAAGTTCAAATAAAGGTGGTCATCTTGCTCGCAAACCATCAACAGGCTTGCGTGACCATTTTCGGTCCCACTTTATATTAAGTGGCTTTAAGTACTATATACTTGCATTGAAACAAATAATTTGATACAATGGACTTATTGTGTATAAACATGTTTTTACATTGTACTTATATTTTAAAAATACCAGCATTACAGCTGTAACTAATTTATGTAATTACATAGCTGACCCATACTTCTACTTAAACCCAACCCTAAACCTACCCATACCACCACACCTGTTTCTTACCCTACCCGTATCCCACCCCAATAGCAGCAAAAGTGTTTTACAATACAGCATTAGCACAAGAAGTACATTGTACTTATTTTTTAATATAAGTACATAGTAATTAAAGCCACTTAATATAAAGTGGGACCCAATTTTCTTTAGATAAAAGTAGGAATGCACAATATGTGGGGTTGAGTATTTTTATTTATCTGTACTGTATTTTCACATCTAGCACTATCATGACAACATAATTATTTACTGTATTTTATTTTTAGCATTATTTTTTTTATTCTAAACTGTTTTAATTATTCTGATTTCTTTTGATTATTTTATTTTTTTTCTATGTAAAGCACTTTGAATTGCCATTGTGTATGAAATGTGCAATATAAATAAACTTGCTCTGCCTTGCCTGCCTTTAGGAGCACCATCACTGAAGGACACCATCCCTTTAAGAGCACATATTTATTTACAGATTTATAATATGAGTAATTTTTCAGTTATCATCAATAACATAATAAGGTAACTTTAAAATGAGGCTATCAGACACATTTCTACACTATCTAGTTTAGTATGGGTAACACTTTACTTGAAGGGGCCGGTGTGCATAAGACTAACATGACGCCTTCATAATCATGACATGTTTTATGTTTTCTGCATGTTTGTGACAACTGTCATTAAATTTAATTCACTCAGTTATGACATTTTTAATGCAAATATGACATTGCTTGAGATACCAATACATAAACCAATACATCATAACCTGTCAGTGTCTTTGTCATGACAACTTGACATCGCTAAGACAACACAACCTGTCATAAACATGACATAGCGGATTAATGATCAAACTTAAGAAACCAGCTAGCTTTATTGGTTAACATTACATTAAACAGTCAGGTGTTTGGTTTTGACATTGGCTGTCATGAAGCCATTATAACTTTCTAATGAAAAATTCAATTAGTACCACTATAGTTGAATAAATATTCATGACACAGTTGTCATAAAGACATCTCAAACAATGTCATATTTGCATTCAAAATGTCATAATTGGGCGAAAGACACTTAATGACAGTTGTCATAAACATGCATAAACCCAACTTCATATTCAAGACATATGTCATGTCATGGTTATGAAGGTGTCATGTCAGTCTTATGCACAATCATTATTATTAAAAATACTCTCTAAAAAATGCTGGGTTGTTTAAACCCAAAGTTGGGTCAAATATGGACAAACCCAACCGTTGGGTTAAGTCTTATATAAAAATATTTAACCCAATAGTTGCACTCTAAAAAATGCTGGGTTGTTTTAATCCAACTTTGGGTCAAATATGGACTAACCCAGCCGTTGGGTTAAATTTTTACATTGCATTTTTAACCCAACATTTCGGGTTTGTCCATATTTGACCCAAAATTGGGTTAAAACAACCCAGCATTTTTTTTTTAGAGTGAGGGTTTGTCCATATTTGACCCAACTTTGGGTTTAAACAACCCAGCGTTTTTAGAGTGTATATACAAAAAAATTGCGTGCACTCTCATTGTAGTTCATAATGCCTAATGCTTTAGCTAATGTTAAATCATTTAAATGAATAGTAAAATCTTATGAAAAATAATTATCAGTATCAGGCAGAATTTCAATCACTACAACTGCAATCAAATGTTTAATCGAGGACGTCTTGGTAGAATAATATGATCAACAAGCAATGTCAACGCGAAGAACTCGTGTTATCTATTTCAGAACGAACCGTACACCTCGGTGGAGTTTCTTTCAGTTAACTGAACACAAAGTGCCTTTCCAAACCACAGTGGGAATCTTGGCAAACATTTAAAGGCCTTTTCTTTTCATTACTTATCAGGCTGTTATCACATTAGGTCTTTGGTTGGGAAACTCCGGATAGCTGATTGCTATCTGTAGACCGTTAGTGAGTAAACGCCAACGTTTTGCTGCGTTGGCACATGGCACTGGTTTGCCAGCGATTACAGTGGCAATCTCTTTGGCCCATCAGGTCTGAAAATTAAAACAGAGGAAGGGAAATTGGATTTCCAGCTCCTCAAATCAGCAGGAGCATCCTCCCTTTTGTCTTAAGGACAACCCCTCCTCTCAAACCGAAACGTCCATTAATAACACGGACTGGCACGGGACCAGAGACTGAAAGAAAAAGGGACGGAAAGCGCACGAATCTCAGAGGAGCCACCCTTCCCATGCCTCACTTTATAGAACATCTATAATCCTTTGCATGATGACCAGTGTGGACAGCAGAATCTCTTCCCCGAGGCATGATGATTAATGTACAGCCGAACGGGCCGTGGAAGATGATAGAGGAGCTTGCTGGAGAAACAGTCCTGACAGAGGAACCCTGGGAGATGGATTGTGGGAGACGTGCGATTCTTCTTGAGCAGACCACAGTCTGTATTTCTCAGTTCTCCGTACTCGGAGCCCCCCGGGTGATGTCAGTCAGCTCTCCTTTTCCCTTCCTCATTGTCGCTAATTTTGGGTGACGTTGAGGCTTCTCGCAAAGCTCGGAACGCGGTTCGTCACTCTAATGAAGTGCTTGGTGGGAAAAGCACCTCTGGTCTGATCTCTCAAGGTGACAGAGACGCGAGAAGTTGCTCAGAAAACACACGTTGTCCTCGGAGAGGGTCGTTACAATGTATGCGCGCGTATGCATGAAAATGGAAAATGCATTTGTTTGCAACTTCACAGGAGAACCCCCAAAACTCTCGATACTTCATCAAAGCGGGATGAAAAATGTCCTGCCGGGGCAGTCGTACGGCTTTTATGACAACTGCATCGAAACATGCTAATGCCTAATTAACTTAAAACGGCACACTGCCGCATGCAGGACCACGGTTGGACGGGATTCAGAACGGAACACCACACAGGAAGTTGAACTGGAATGACGGGAAGTAATCGAACACAAAACATTTTGGGAAATCAAACCTTTTTCTAGCTTGGACAACAAGAGTTTAGTTCATATTTAATTAATACCAAACAAGCAAGAAAATCACACACACATTCTGACCAAAAGCACACTTGCTTTTATGCAGTTCAATAAACCAAAAGTTCACTCGCGTCATATTATCCCAGGTCTATCTTAAAGAGAGCTCAATGTGATTTCCTTTTAAAGTCGAGGTAAAATAAATGAATATGTCGAGCACCATCAATGAAAAACCATCCAAAAAGCCGATTCAAAACACAAACGAGTCAGTGTTCTGAATGAATCGATTGACTAAATGATTCAGTACGTTTACACGGACACCTTCTGGTTCAGTCGGAATGAAATCAATCCGATTGATGAATCCGAACACGGAGTTTACATGAACGATAAATCAAGTAATGGGGTAGATGTGCGCGTTTATATATCATGATTTAAATCGGAATTGATTTTTTGACATGCGCACAATATGCCGCTGTTCGCACATAACTATTCTCCTCTATTGGTTCTTTATTTGTTTTAAACAGCAGACTTCTTATTTATCCGTCTCTGGTCATGATTTGGAGACGATGAGCATGAACCATTGAGCCGTGCTGCTTATATCACGCAGTAAAACCCCGCGCCCAGAACCAGTTTTCCGTGGATGATAATCTGAAACAAGGACTGGAGGAACATTGTCCTGCTCCACTTCACAGACGCTGAGTGAAATGAGAATTTTAGAATATCGGGGAAACAAAGACATTGAAAAGGAAGACCAGCTCGTTAAGTGAGTCAACGTCACTGCACATGCGCAGTCCTTTAAGTTTTCAATCCGATCAAGTCGGATTGCAAAAGGAATAAACCACCTCTTTCAATTGGATCGAAATTCCAATCGGATCGATTAAGGTGTTTTAGTCCGATTGAGCCGTCAATCCGATTATAAGTGTCCAAGTAAACGCAGCTAGTGACTCATTCAGAAAGAAAGTCACTAGTTTCGTTTGTAAGTCATTTTTGACTAAATGATTCAGTGAGTCAATTTCATTCTGGAATTAATCAGTCTTTTCTTTTTTTTTACTTTCAAGGCTGTTAAGAAAACATTCATAGTTAGCCTTGACAAACTTACAAAATTGCAGTTGAATTTCTTTGACTTCTAATTTCTCTTAAAAGAGTAGTTCACTTTAAAAAAAAAACTTTTGCTGATAATTTACTCACCCCCATGTCATCCAAGATGTCCACGTCTTTCTTTCTTCAGTCGAAAAGAAATGAAGGTTTTTGATGAAAACATTCCAGGATTTTTCTCCATATAATGGACTTCAATGGGAACCAAACGGTTCAAGGTCCAAATGAGAGTTTCAGTGCTGCTTCAAAGGGCTTTAAACAACACCAGACAATGAATAAGGGTGTTATTTAGGACCCTTCTAGCATGACTCGAAAAAAGATTTGTTCATTTTGAGTCAGGAGAGTCACGAACGCTCATAACAGAACAGAGCAAGGTGAGCATTTGTGCTTATAAAACTTAAACTTTTTTAGTTATTTTTTAAAGGACCGACCGTTTCGCTAGATAAGACCCTTATTCGTCGTCTGGTGTCGTTTAAAGCCTTTTGAAGCTGCACTGAAACTCTCATTTGGACCCGTTTGGTTCCCATAGAAGTCCATTATATGGAGAAAATCCTGTAATGTTTTCATCAAAAACCTTACTTTCTTTTCGACTGAAGAAAGAAAGACATGGACATCTCGGATGACGTGGGGGTGAGTAAATCATCAGCAAAAGTTTTTTGTTTTTTTTTTAAAGTGAACTACTCATTTAACCTCCAATTGCAATTCTGCATCCTGAGTACTTCTTCAAATCAAATTCTAATGCTGCAAAAATGTAAAAGAGACCCGGCTGCTTTGGTCCTGAATAGTCCACCTCTCCGGTTCGAGATTCCCGAGGGCCGTAAATCTGACGCAAGAGTTGATCTCCATGATTCTTTGTCGGCTAACCATGTGTGAAAATGTTAATGAGGGTTATTATAATCCAGGAGATGCTCACGTTTTGCAAACTCCTCTGCTTTTCTGCTTACACGCAACTATCGGGTGGCATCAATCCTCAACCGTTGTTGTGCTAATAATAGATTTAATCGCCGGAGTGGCTCTGATTCATCTACACACCTCTCTCTCTCCTTGATTTTTTAAATGGACAGCCAGAAGCTTGTGCCAGGGAAAAGCCTAGTAAAATGAGTGTTGCGATTGTAAGTATATAAAACATAGTTAGCTTACATAGAATTAGAAGCAAACGTTTTGCGTCATTGATTTGTTTCTAAACTTAAAACTGAAGCGCTCCTCTGTTTTTTCCCATCATTGCTTTCTTGGTCTTGCTAGATAAAGATTTTCAGAATCTCACTTTGATCTCCACCTAGGATTAGTTCTCCACAGGATTTATGCACACCGGGAAACACTCTCACGCACACACACACACCATGTGGAGAACCGTTGTCTTTTCCTACACCGTTCTTTCAGCGCTGATATTATCAGCCGCTCCTTTTTAAAAAAGTGCACTGACAAGCAACCCTTAGCTTCCTCCACTCTCTGCCTAAAACTAAACAGCAGAATAATTACAGCCGCTGAATAATACATGCCGCATCGCAAAGCAATCAACATGCCAAAAAAACAGGTCCTGGTTTAGTGCCGAGTGGCAGAGAGTTCTGGGGGATATGAAGGTTTCAGTCGATACAGTAATAAAGTCAGGTGAAGGTGTGTAGGCTTTCTGCATTCCTCTCTCGCTTCCACACTTTCACAGACTCCACATTTTTATTTCTTTCATCCCAAAATTCTATTTCAGCAGCGTAACTAGACGCCCCTCTTCTCTTTTACAAGAAACTGATGAATCTAATTGGAATTTTCGTTTTTTTACAATTTGCAGTCTAGGTGTCCACCATATTTCTCATGTACCTGCTAACCAGGTTTCCCAGCCAAACCTCTTTCTTTCTTTCGACGAGGGCCATAACAAGAGGTGTGTTAACCCGAGGATCTACATTCTTTCCAATTACGTTTTCCCCGGCAGCGCAGCGTGGCCTTCAATTCTGTGGCACTTAACCACTGCTAGACTTCAAAGGAAAGGTGGCACGCGAAATGAACACGGCGGAGCAAAAAAAAAAAGTACGAATGCTGGCACAGGCGAACGCTCGCCCGATGTGCAGTCGTGTCGCCTGTTCTCGTCAAACTCCACACTTAAATCCCTTCAGTTTGATAGACATGATCACATTGCATTATGCAAAAGTACACTGCGAACATAATCCTTATCCAGGGATTACCTCCGGAATTCGTCACGATCCTACAAACTTTCTATGATAGCTAGTTATCCTTAAGAAGCTTGCTGAATGCTGGGATAGATTTGGGGGCGGGATCGTACGTTTAAAGAAACATAAGCTGATATCTATTAATCTCTTTTGTCACAGTTAATTGTATGGCGGGGACAAGGTACATTTATCAAGTCAGCAAAAAATGTTATTAAAGCTTGTTTGTTTTTTTCAAATAAAAGCATTTGTAAATACTTTTAAACTTTCTGTTTATCATATTATCCTGGAAAAATGATCACAATTCCCCCCAAAAAAATTCTTGATCAGCAAATCAGCATATTATAATGGTTTCTGGAGGATCATGTGACACTGAAGACTAGAGTAATGATGCTGAAAATACAGGAATATGGTACATTTTAAAAAGGATTAAAGTAGAAGAGTGATATTATAGTTATATTTCACAATATTACGGTTTTAACTTGATTCCTGATTAAGTAAATGCAGCATTGGTGAGAATAAGATAACTCTTTCATAAACATAAAACACAAAGATTGCAAACTTTTGATAATTGTGTTGATAGTTTATAAATATGTGTGTGTGCCAATTACAATAATTACAGTAATCTCCATTAAGAGCCAAACAATTTTGATTAATGGAGCCATGCCTTGTTGTTAGCATAACATATCTAAATACTATTTTTTAATTAAATTTCAAGACAAATGCTATTGTTTGTACAGAGATTGTATTTTTTTTATTTGTACATTTTCAATCCCTCCCCAACCAACCCAGAACAACCTGGCTTAGTTTTATTATAACCTGTTAATGAAACAGTAATAATAAAATAATAATAATAATAATAATATTAAAAAAGATAATAATAATAATAATTAGGGCTGGGCAAAGATTAATCGCATCCAAAATAAAAGTTTGTGTTTAGATACAGTAATATATGTCTGTAATGTGTATAACTATTTTGTATATATAAATACTAACACATGCATGTATATATTTAAGAAAAATGTGTTGTTAATATATCAAATATTTATATATTAATTCTGTATAAATATATATAAAGTATATAGATGCACATATTTCACACATATACACATGCATGTGTGTGTATTTATATATACAAAATAATTATACACACCACACATACATTTATTATGCAAACAAACTTTTATTTTGAATGCGATTAATCGCGATTAATCATTGCCCAGCCCTAAAAATAATAAAAATATGCAGCAGTTAAACAATGGCAAATGTTAATAATAAATGAATCAATAAATTTTAAAAAAAGATGGCCACCACAATCAAAGATGTAACAATGATACATACATCAAGTCCTAGATACCTGGAAAACACCCGGAGCAGACGTAACTGAACATCAAAGTCCACGAGACTGTCAAACTCAACTATTTTAACATTGAAAAATGACATCAAAGACTGTATTTTATAGCATTATAGTCTTTGCTGATTGTTATTGACAAGTAAAACGTTCTACAGAGTGAGCCCATATGCCATCTTTATTTTCGAGGGGGGGGGGGGGAGTTCCTGTACGGATGAGGAGGCAGTGGAAAGAAACGTTCAGACGCTAACCCCACGGCCGGGGTGATTGTTTGCAGAGTCACTGAGCTACAGTGATCTGCTCTTTGTTGTTGTTTGTGGCGGCTCACGTTTTTTCCCCTTCTGTGTGCTAATGAGTTTTCCCTCTCTCCAGATGCAACCGTGCATTGGAGAGAGTGTGTGCGTGGCCGCTTGTATATGTGTGTTTCTCTTCGTATGCGTCAAACCGCTTGTTGTGTTTGCAGCGTGAAATGATTTGGCATTCTAACAGTGCGCCTCCATCTCTCGCTCTCTCCCGCGCCCGGTTCTTGCTCTATCAGTGTCTGCCAAGGTTTTGTGACAGCTCAGAGAAGCCTAGTCAAACACAATTTTCTCATTCATCTTCCTGTCATTACCATATTTTAATTACTTTTTTTAAAGAGGGCCCAGGAGTTAAATAAATCAACAGGAAAAAAAAAAGAAGATGTAACACAGGGGGTTATCATCAGGTTTGTTGTCTCTGAGGTATAATCGTGGGACAATGAGAAGCGGGCTCGTACAGAAGGCAATAAGTGAGCGGAGCTGCGCCGCCAAACGCCAGCGCTTAGATATAATGGCTTGGAATGGCTGGCGTGACTTCAAGCAATGGAGAGAATACTCGTCCTGCGATCCCTCAGAGGGGTCAATTGGATTTTATTATCCATAACATTCCGTGCACCTCATTTGACAATCCACTCATGGGGTCAAACCCACTCTCCCTGCCTAATGGAAACAGTCATCGGTAATGAGTAAAGCGGTTTAATAACAAGCTTTATATTAATGCTGGGCCTAATGAATGAGCGCTGAAGCCTTTTCCCTGCTGATTACTAACTGATTACTGAGTTAGTACTGTGCCAACATCGTTAATGTCTGAATAGCGGATTTCTCCGCAAATGGCTATTGCACAAACTCCAAAACCTGTGTTCCGGAAATATGGCCAAATGTAAACCACAAATGTAGATGTAGGAAAAAAAATGACATAGTAGTAACGCTGGACTCACTTGATCAAACTATCACAATCATTTGGTCAGATGGTGGATGGATTTGTGGCTAATATAAATAGCAATATATAATAATATTATTTATTATTGTAATAAAATAATAATAAAATGTTTTTATTACTATTATTATTAAACTATAATAATACATAACATATAAATAATAAAACTTACAATAAAAACCGATAATAAACATTGACAATCATATTAATAAAAATATATTATTATTATTGCTTTTGTTTTTGTTAATAATAATAATAATAATAACAATCAACAATATTATTATTAATAATAAATAGTGATTATTATTATTAAACTGTAATAATGCATTGTTAATTGATAATAATAATAATAATAATTATTATTATTATTAAACTATATTAATACATACTAAATATTAGAATTAACACCAATTTTAGACATTAACAATGACAATCATTATATTAATATTAATTAATACTAAAAACAATACAATCATAATAATATTATTATTGCTTTTGTTTTTGTTAGTAATAATAACACTCAATAATATTATAAATAATAATAATAATAAATAGTTATAATTATTATTAAACTATAATAATAATAATAACAGTCAATGATATTATTATTAATAATAATAAATAGCGATTATTATTAATAAACTATAATAATGCATTGTTAATTGATATTAATATTATTATTGTTTTTGTTAATAATCAAAACATGCAATAATATTATTATAAATAATAATAATAAATATTGATAATTATTAATAAACTATAATAATAATAAATAATAATAATAATAACAACAACAATTAATGATATTATTATTAATAATAATAAATAGTGATAATTATTAATAAACTATAATAATGCATTGTTAATTGATAAAAATAATAATAACAATTATTATTATTATTATTATGCAATACCAATACAATCATATTAATATCAATACATGAATAATAATACAAATAAATTATCATTATTATTGTTTTTGTTAATAATACTAAAATTAATAACAATGCATTATTCTGATATTTTTACAATTGTAATTAAAATGAATAAACGAACAAATGAAAATCTATTGTTTTATTTTTTGGACTGGTACACCAAGCAAAACCTAGCAAAACACAGCGCTGCTACCATCCTCGAGTTCTCCTGCATGCAGAAATATCAACAGCTGCCCTATTTGCAGAGGCCGTGCTCAGAAACCTTCTCCACTAGTGTCACTTCCCCATTGTTTGCCGGCCTTGACAACACTTGACTTGGCCTTTTCGACAGAACAGGGAGAAACGGGGGCCTGGTGGTGAATCATGGATCTGTACCTGTTAAGAGCTCCCGTCTGGCCATCATATTACGAGTGTCAACGAGAAAAGGTCACAGATAGGGGCTGAGATGAGTTATGTTACAAGATGATTCAACTCCCGGTCACAATTATAGCATGTCGGCATGACACACACACACACGCAGACACACTCACGCACAAAGTAAGCTGACAGCCTTTATCAACAAGCGAAGAGCACGTTTCATAAACTCACAAGTGGCTAATTTTCTCTGAATGACAGGAAAAGACAACGTAAGATATGAACAGCCGCAGTTTCTTGCAGCATACAGAGACTTTTCTACGTTGATTGTGTCAGTTTGCTTAATGAACCAAACAACAGCTTTACATAAATGTCAGTTCACAAGCTGTGGGATTGTTTAAGGCTTTTACTGCTCTTATTATTATCATTAAGGCAACCATCACTAGAACTACTGCTCAGACTATAAACCTACAGTGTGTATTAATTAAACTCATTCACCACGATTAGATATATGGACATGAGTCAACACCCCAGCAACTGCCTCATAGTAATTTACTAAAAAAAAACACATGTAATGCACTAGTAACTGCCTAGAATAACCTAGCAACCACTTAGAAACTACAAACCTCTTTGAATACTGTACAGAAACACCCTAACAACCACTTTACTAACTGCACTCTAATAATTGCCCAAGCACATCCCCAGAAAAAAAACCTAGCTAATGCATAGCAACACCCTAACAACCACTTTAGCAAATGCACTCTTGTAATTACCCTAGCACATCCCCAGAAAAAAAACTAGCTAATGCATAGCAACACCCTAACAACCACTTTAGTAACTGCACTCTAGTAATTGCCCTAGCACATCCCCAGAAAAACCTAGCTAATGCATAGCAACACCCTAACAACCACTTTAGTAACTGCATTCTAGTAATTGCCCCAGCACATCCCCAGAAAAAAAAAACTAGCAAATGCATAGCAACACCCTAACAACCACTTTAGCAACTGCACTCTAGTAATTGCCCTAGCACATCGCCAGAAAAACCTAGCTAATGCATAGCAACACCCTAACAACCACTTTAGCAACTGCACTCTAGTAATTGCCCTAGCACATCGCCAGAAAAACCTATGCATAGCAACACCCTAACAACCACTTTAGTAACTGCACTCTTGTAATTACCCTAGCACATCCCCAGAAAAAAAACTAGATAATGCATAGCAACACCCTAACAACCACTTGGGTAACTGCACTCTAGTAATTGCCCTAGCACATCGCCAGAAAAACCTAGTTAATGCATAGCAACACCCTAACAACCACTTTAGTAACTGCATTCTAGTAATTGCCCTAGCACATCCCCAGAAAAAAAAACTAGCAAATGCATAGCAACACCCTAACAACCACTTTAGTAACTGCACTCAAGTAATTGCCCTAGCACATCGCCAGAAAAACCTAGCTAACGCATAGCAACACCCTAACAACCACTTTAGTAACTGCACTCAAGTAATTGCCCTAGCACATCCCCAGAAAAACCTAGCTAACGCATAGCAACACCCTAACAACCACTTTAGTAACTGCACTCTAGTAATTGCCCTAGCACATCCCCAGAAAAACCTAGCTAACGCATAGCAACACCCTAACAACCACTTTAGTAACTGCACTCAAGTAATTGCCCTAGCACATCGCCAGAAAAACCTAGCTAACGCATAGCAACACCCTAACAACCACTTTAGTAACTGCACTCTAGTAATTGCCCTAGCACATCCCCAGAAAAAAAACTAGCTAATGCATAGCAACACCTTAACAACCACACAGAGTACCGTAAAAACTGCATTGCAACTAAAAACCTTTGAGAATACTTTAGCTGCGTACAGTATCAACAAAATACCCCAAATACCCTAGCAGTACCCTAGCCACCACCCATAATACCCTATAACCAGACAACAACGTCCTGGCAGCCATTTTCAACACCGTAGCATGGACGTGGCATGGACAATAACTTTCCTTCATAAAATGTAGGGAAAAAGTAATCAGAGTTATCTGTTTGGGTATAAAACTAAAAAGCTGCTCTTCCTGACATTTTGAGAGATTATTTCCACTGTACGTTCAGGGGGGCGTTTAATCTGTCGATTTATTTGGAAGTTTACTATCTTCCTCAATATACGTTATCTTAACAGATAATGCTTGTGTTATACCAAAACATGTCTGCTGTTCATCAGTAAAATCTGTAAACACAAAAGAAAAAAACGAAACATGCCCATGCTGACAAACCACCGTACGATGTTGTAAGTGTCAGGGTTTGCAGAAGCGCCGTCAGTGTGTACACAGCTATTAGACTCACACTTAAGCAGAAGTGTGGAGAAAGCTCTCACGCTAATGCACACATTCACCAAGCCGCTTGAGGTGAGAAATTGCTCACATCACATTTTCGCAATAGGGGATTCCTTTAAAAGTCTTTCCTCCCCTTTTTTCTCCCATCAATCAGAGAGCGTTACATTGCTGTTTTTCTGCGTCTGACACACAACAGGAGGGAAAGGGATGACTAACAGATATTGAAGACAAGAAAAAAAAATCATTTCAGAGATGGAATATTCCAGAAGAACAGTTCAAGACAACATGAAACAAGGTTAACTACGAAGAAAGAAAGAAAGAAAGAAAGAAAGAAAGAAAGAAAGAAAGAAAGAAAGAAAGAAAGAAAGAAAGAAAGAAAGAAAGAAAGAAAGAAAGAAAGAAAATTGCAAATGATTTTTATTATGTTTTCTATATATACAGGTGAAACTCAAAAAATTAGAATATCGTTCAAAAGTTATTTCAGATAATTCAACTTAAAAGGTGAAACTAATATATTATATAGACTCATTACATGCAAAGATATTTCAAGCCTTTATTAGTTATAATTTTGATGATTATGGCTTACAGCTATGAAAACCCCAAAGTCAAAATTAGAATATTATGAACAGTTTTTCATAGCTGTAAGCCATAATCATCACAATTATAACTAATAAAGGCTTGAAATATCTCACTTTGCATGTAATGAGACTATATAATATATTAGCTTCACCTTTTAAGTTGAATTACTGAAATAAATGAACTTTTTCGATTTTTTGAGTTTCACCTCTATTGGCCTGAACTGTTTTGGTTTGATTTTGTTGTCACTCTTAAAAGAAATGGTTCTATTTAGAACCAGAAATGGTTCCATCCCCGCTTCATATATGGAACTCCAAAATGGTTCTATATAGAACCTTTTTTCTTTTTTTTTTTGGTAAAAGGTTCTGTTGGCCAAGTACGGAACCCCAGGGCTCTATATAGAACCCAGAGGAACCCTTTTTTAGATTGTATAGAACCTTTTAGGGGTTCCAAATACGTAGCGCTGATAGAACCCTTTAAGGTTCTATATAGACCATTTTGCAAGATGTAAACAACACTGGTCCAGAAACACTTCCTGTTTCAGTTTGTAACTGTTTTCTTTATTTCACATGTAAAGAAAAAATCTTAAAGATGTTTGTTTAACTTTTTGATTCAGTTTTATATGTTCTGTTGGTTATATTTTATCCCAGCTTTTATGTAGAGTTAAAAAACTGAAACAGGAAGTGCTTCTGGACCAGTGTTGTTTACATCTTGCAAAATGGTCTATAGAACCTTTTCTTCTAAGTGTGTACAGTGTCATTGTTACAGTATATGACACCTGATCTATACTGTGTTTTCAAGTAGTGTTTTAAAGCAATTACTAAATACCTTTATGTAAACTGTGTTAAATATTATGTATAACAATCAATAATATACAGCATAATATTATTGTAATGTATACAATTATTAAAAATGTACATTATTGTACACTCCATGCCTGCTTTGATCCATTTTTTTTCACATCCCTGTGCAAAAAAAAAAAAAAAAAAACACGCCGGCATCTCCACTCACTGCTGTTGTTACCCAATATACCCCCCCTCCCAAAATAGATTTTATCTCTTTATATTGAATCTGTCTTGTTGTGTTGTGATGTTTCCAGAGGGCCATTATTTAGTTGCTTACTCAGGGATTCTCTCAACACATTTCTAATCGGAGGCACCGACGCTCACAGCCCAAACACGCATATATTTCCACGAGATTCTAACAACATTGTGTGTTTCAACACCGATTAAAAAGAAGAGAATTGTCCTTTTTAGAAATCAAAAAGGGAATATAGTGTGAAGTGGTCAGCTCTGGTTTCGAGAAAGAGGAATCTGCCAGACGCTGTACTTCATCAACTCAGGTTCTTTCCAATACACTTAGTCTTAGTTTAACTTTGGAATTGCATGGTTTTATTGAAGTATGTTCAGCATAAAGAAAGACTGGACGAAAGGGGAACGAGTGAAGGTGAGACATCATGAAAGTTAAAGAAAAGAGCCGTGCCACAGTGGGGGACATCAGAAGATGCCAATCAGAAGGCATTTCGGGGTCCCGTGGGGCTTACAGTGAAGTGTAGCTGAAAGTGAAGGGAAGGACATTCATGCTTTGCCAAATAATGATCAAATGGGAGGATATTCACTAGGGCAGACCACAGCTGAACACACACTTTCATGCAACAAAACCAGCGTCATTCTCTATTACGCATCTTTGTAAAAACAAATTGTGCATTGCCAAATATAGAGGAACTTCTGCATCTGTGTTTACGCCATTGCACCATAATGACAAGTAGTCTGAATTAACTGTGATTAGATTAAAAAACAAAGACTATGTAGTGCAAAATAATGTTTTGAAGGAAGAAAAAGAAATCACAGTGTGACCGTTCTCTAATTCAAAAGCAAATTACGCACAAGTTTCCAGTTTGAATCAACAAATCGTTCACTGAATGAACTCAGTGAATCAAAGCGGTTACTGAATAAACAGAGAGAGAGAGAGAGAGAGAGGCAGACAGTTGTGATATTCAGAGAAATAAATACAGGTCAGTGTGTCAGCAACAGAGACAGACAGCACACTCCAGCTTTGGGTCCCTGATAAATGTTTACGAGCCTCAGAGAGAATACGCAATTGCAGTTGAACGCGGATCATTCATCTGGGGAGAGTGGACTCTCAGTATGAAAGGAGGGCAGCTGGCATGGCTTAAACTGGACGGCAATGACTGTGTCGCTCTAAACCCCTGGAGCGAACTTTCTTGGAGTCTTCTCAGAAAGATGTCTCACGTCAATCTATCTCAGTTAAAACAGCCTCATTATCTAGTCTGGAGTTGCAGGAAGCTGGGAGGGAAATTTTAATTTAATGTCTTACCTTGGATTAGAAGAGAAAGTGGAAGAGGTTATTGCCATCATCAGAGCATCCAACGAAACAGCAAAGAGAGAAGAAAAGAGAAGGATACCAATTAGTAAATGGCAATAAATATGTCTAATAGGAGGGAAAACATGAGCTAATTATGGCAGGATTCCTGGGCCCACAGCATTCTGATTAGACATGCAAATGAGAGATTGTTTGTGACTTGATCAGCCACCTATAGACCATTTCAAAAGATGTAAACAACACTGGTCCAGAAGCACTTCCTGTTTCAGTTTTTTAACACTACATAAAAGCTGGGATAAAATACAACCAACAGAACATATAAAACAGAATCAAAAAGTTAAACAAACATCTTTAAGATTTTTTCTTTACATGTGAAATGAAGAAAACAGTTACAAACTGAAACAGGAAGTGCTTCTGGACCAGTGTTGTTTACATCTTTTGAAATGGTCTATAGAATGGCATGATTTTACAGATCCATATTAAATAATAATAATAATAAAAAAAATGGTTTCTAATTCCATAAATGGGCTTTAAGAGCGCTCCCGTTTCACATGTATAAAAGTCCTTGTACAAGGTCGTGTGTTTGAGAATCTCCTTCCAAGAAGTCAAGGAGCATCTAAAGAAATCTGTAAGATGTGAGTTCAGCAGATCAAGTCCATGCTGAAAGTTTTTCATCTATTTTCCTCAAGCGTCAATGAATTTAACATGTGTGCTGAGCTCTTGATGAGATTCGCAGCACTTTTACACCAAAAATAGCTGTTACTCCAAACCTCCTGCTGCACTAGAGAGCCCAGCGCTGGTGGTCCTCTCTCTCTCTCTCTCTCTACTGTAGGTGCAACTGATTCATGCTCTGGCATAAATATGAGGGGTGTGGTGACGGCGCATTAATATATGAGAAGGTGTGGTGACTTGTGCGACCTCTGACATATGTAGCAATTGCAAGTCGCTTTGGATAAAAGTGTCAGCTAAATGAATAAATGTAAATGCAATGTTATTCTCATCTAAATTTGATTTCCAATAAATCACTATTTTAATGCAAACCAAATACATACCATTCAATAGTTTGCCATCAGATTTTGTCTTTTTAAGAATTGAATACTTTGATTAATAAAGGATGCATTTAAATTTATCAAGAGTGAGAGTAAAGATATTTGTACAGTTATAGATTTCTATATCAAATAAATGCTGTTCTTTTAAACCTTTCATTCATCAAATAATCATGACAAAAATGTATCATGGTTTTAACAAAAACAGTAGCCCTCAAACTGTATTCACTTTATAGCCCTTAATCCTGTAATTGTGGACAAATGTGGGCACAGAGGACTCAGGTGTGATCCTAATTTTTATTTATTATAAATGTTATATCAATGTCTTTGATAAAGTTTTGTCTATCCATTTATGGTGTTTTTATTTTATTTTGGGGGTATTTTTGAATTTATTTACTTCAAAAAGTACTATATTTTCTATGTAAATTATGCTTATTTTTATGTTTTATTTTATTTTTTAAATTTTTTAACTACATTAAAAAAAATCATTCCAATAAGTTCTTAGAGCTAAAACCTAAAGATGAAATGACTTTGCGGTCACCTGCTGTTTTATTTTGGCTTATTTTAGAATGCTCTAAATTATAATTTTTCCCATTCATTTCTATGGGTGCCCATTTTTGACCCAAATACAAGATTAAGGAGTTTTTTTTCCACCCACTTAACATTGTAGAATTGAGTCAAAAAAAAAAAATTGTGTGTGTTCAGGAGCCACACTTAGGAAAAGTAGCCAAGTCTTGTACCGCACAGACCAAGGGAAGTATTTTTTAAAAAAAATAAATCAAAACTATTTTGCCCACATTTGTCCAGAATAAGGTTTTAGGGTTAAGTGACACAACTGTTTTTAGCAGTGATGATAGATTTCTCAAGGATCATGTGACACTGAGTAGTAATGATGCTGAAAATTAAGCTTTGCATCACAGGAAAGTTACATTTTAAAATATATTCAGATTGAAAACTATTTACTGTATTTTTTTTAAATGTAGCCTTGGTGAGCAAAACAGATGAGACTTCTTTCAAAAAAAGTACAAAAAAAATCTTACCGACTCCAAACTTGAATGATAGTATACTTTAAAAAATAATGTAGATGAAAATAATAGATATTGAGATGAGATATTACTGGTTAGTATTTTTTATTTCAATGTATACATCAGCTGAAAAGAAAAATGATTCTGAGGTGAAGAGATGGGAAAGTGATCATATTCTGTGGTAAGATTGAAAACATCACCTGTATCATCCTTATAGAATAATACCAATGCACCAATTAATCGCATACAACAAGATCAGGGATATTTGTTACAAAGTGAGTCAATATATGGTCTAGTTTGCAAGAAATCATAACGAACGCAGTGAACAGAAAAAAAAAGTAAAGTCCTGGCGATTGATTTGACACGTCACGAAAAGGAAAAAGCAATTCTCAGTTCAAATTTGTTCAAGAACGAGTTTGAGATTAAAAATTAAGATTATTCTGGCTCCAAATGAAAGTTGGAAATTGAAAACAACACTGCTAGAGTAAAGTTTGAACGCTCCTTGAGGACATCGGCATGGATCGAGTGAACGGACTGCATGTGACCATATGTGATAAACTGCAATACTTGCAAGAGTCACTGAACAAAACAAGCTGGCTTTCAGAAATGCAATAGTAAATCTACACACATCAGCTCCTCACGGCCCAAGCGTTCCTTCTACCCCCATTTTGTAGAGGCGGTTAGGCCAATTTTAATTCATCTCCACTCTCGGGAGGGTTTGTCCCAGTGCTTGGCACCAAACTCCACCATGCACTCCATCTCCATAAAACCAATCCATTACTAACAGGGCAGGCCACAGAGCGGCCCCCTCACACCCCGCTAAACGCTCGTGCTCTCTGCCTCACTTTCCCGTTTGTGTTTCATTTCACACTCTTTCAGGCTATTTTTCTTGTGCTCTTTTCTTGAGGGAAAGAGAAGGGCTGCGTGTTTGGGAAAGGGGGAACGTTATTGGTTCTTTTACAAATAGCATGCCGAAAAAGGCACTTGAGATAACACAAGCGAGTGCCTTTGGTGTACCACGCTCTCTCTCGCCCAATGAATAAATGAATGAATTAACATGACGCTCAGGCCTCGGGGTCCCTTCGCAACTCTCCTAAAAGTGGAAAGTCCTGCCCCTGTGCCTCTAAAGTCACCAACGACATCAACACACACACACACACAAGCGTGCACACAAACCACAGATTCAGAGTTATGACACATACACACACAAGATTTATGACCCACATCAGAGCATTTGCAATTCAAGAGTTCAGAACTCTATTTATTAGCAACACTCAGCGAGGAAGAGAGCGAGAGAGAAAGTAGTAAAGGTCATCAGGAGGTATATCCTGAGAGAAAGAGGATGTTATTCTGTTTGTGAGAAGGCACATCCTCATGGGGATGAGAGACGTCTCTATTTTTAAAGAGCTGCTTTGGTGCAAACAGCCTTTCAGAGAGAAAGACAATGACCGAGAGAGAGACGCCTAATGCCATATCGCCAATGTCCTACTCTGTCACCTCTGTCAGCAGTACCGGGGAAAGAAGACAGAATGAGAGACAGAGAAGACACTTTCCGGGTGGGCGTTTGAACGATCGGCCGCTGTGAACTTTAGCCTCCGGAGAGAAAACAACACAGCGTTCACACCTCACCCACCAAATCAACTGATGTGCCGCATTTGGTTGGGAATCACAAGCAAATTGAGTCAGATTCTTTTAGCACTCTTGCTCCTCAGATTAGCTGGTCCTACCAAGAGTAAGTGCACCCCATGGTGAGGACATTTTAGGACAAACAGATGGATCATTTCACCAATGATATAAACAATAACACAATTTGACAAATTAGTCCGCTCCACAGTATGACTTCATCAAGTGCCGTATTTACTAACACACTATAAAAAATGCTGGGTTGTTTTGAACCCAAATTTGGGTCAAATATGGACCAACCCAAATGTTGGGTTAAAAATGTAATTAAAAAAAATTACCGTAGAAAGTGAAAGTTGAAGTTGGGTTAACATTTTAAATGCCATTTTTACCCAACATATGGGTTGGTCCATATTTGACCCAAATGTGGTTTGAAACAACCCAAACCCAAAAATGTAATGAAAAAATTTACCGTAGAAAGTGAAAGTTGAAGTTGGGTTAACATTTTTAATGTCATTTTTAACCCAACATTTGGGTTGGTCCATTTGACCCAAATGTGGGTTGAAACAACCCAAACCCAAATGTTGGGTTAAAAATGTAATTAAAAAACTTACCGTAGAAAGTGAAAGTTGAAGTTGGGTTAACATTTTAAATGTCATTTTTACCCAACATTTGGGTTGGTCCATATTTGACCCAAATGTTGGGTTGAAACAACCCAAACCCAAATGTTGGGTTAAAAATGTAATTAAAAAACTTACCGTAGAAAGTGAAAGTTGAAGTTGGGTTAACATTTTAAATGTCATTTTTACCCAACATTTGGGTTGGTCCATATTTGACCCAAATGTTGGGTTGAAACAACCCAAACCCAAATGTTGGGTTAAAAATGTAATTAAAAAACTTGCCGTAGAAAGTGAAAGTTGAAGTTGGGTTAACATTTTAAATGTCATTTTTACCCAACATTTGGGTTGGTCCATATTTGACCCAAATGTTGGGTTGAAACAACCCAAACCCAAATGTTGGGTTAAAAATGTAATTAAAAAACTTGCCGTAGAAAGTGAAAGTTGAAGTTGGGTTAACATTTTAAATGCCATTTTTAACCCAACATTTGGGTTGGTCAATATTTGACCCAAATGTGGGTTGAAACAACCCAGCCTTGTTTAGAGTGCAGCTTGTGCCAGCGCAAACCCTCCTTTGGAGTTAAAAAACTACTGTCAGGATTTACTAGACATGCAGTAAAAAACGATCGCTGAAAAGGCGTGGACATGGTTATTTTTGGGGCTGAATTTATTGCATATGCATTTGTAGGGGTTTCCCTTTCAGATGCAAAATGTATGGGAAAGGATTTAAATAAATCATGCAAGGTTTGCGTAAGTCAATTTACTGGTATTTGCACCATTACTTACAGCCCAAAAATGTCTTAAACCAGACGCTAATTTGCTCTGCTCTTGGTAGATTGTGTTGGTCATTATGGAAATGATCTGCATCTGTGATCTTCAGTAGATCACGAGCAGAACTGTCCACTCCCATATGTGCTTTTTTGGAATTGCACTCTCATTATAATATATCATGGTTAGTAAATCTGGCCCCAAGTGTCTAAAATTACAATCAAAAGCATCATTAAAAGGAAGCTAGTACCTTACATAAACTTCAATGAATTTGTCTGGTTTGGTAAAAAGCAGTGTTGTAGTCGAGACCAGCTCACTCGAGTCCGAGTCGAGACCGAGACCAAAGAGAGTCTGGTCCGAGGCGAGACCAGAGAGGTTGGATAACCTAAGGTTGGGTCTGAAACCAGGCTTAAAGATATCTTTAAGAATATTAAATTGTAAAATATTTGGTGGTAACAATAAATTGGCACCATACTCAAACAGTAAACCAGATATACCATAGAATCATGTACACTGCAATGGTAAAAAGGCCACATAGAGGTGTAAAGGTAATTTTATTACAATTATGACTTAAAATTATTACAATCAGTACGTGCTCTTTAACATTACTGCACACGAATTCTGTGTGGCTCTTATATGCAAACTGAATTATGGACGATAAGGCAGACATTTTCGATACATAGTTGAGCTAGAGGCTCCACATCACATCTGACCTGGGTCCTTTCACGTTGACGTTTCAACCAATTTAACAATTTAAAGAAATATTAACATACAGCAATAGTCATAACATATTTTGAATGGGACTCGAGTGGACTCGGGAATAAGTCCGAGTCCTACACTCTAAAAAACGCTGGGTTGTTTTAACCCAATTTTGGGTCAAATATGGACAAACCCGAAATGTTGGGTTAAAAATGTAATGTAAAAATTTAACCCAATGGCTGGGTTAGTCCATATTTGACCCAAAGTTGGGTTAAAACAACCCAGCATTTTTTAGAGTGTAATATGTTTGAGTGCGAGTCAATTCCGAGTCAAAATGCACACGAGTCCATGACAAGACCGAGACCATTAAAATATGGACGAGACCGAGTACGAGTCTAGAGTGCACAACACTGGTAAAAAGCATTAAGTATACCATCAAGGCAAGACTAAACCATCAGTCTAGGTCGAGCAGACACACCAAATTCACAGCAAGAGCAGGGAATAAGTGTCAGAGAACCCGTGTCAACATGTGGAAACGCACCAATCACATACAACACAAATCCGATATACATGGAGGTCATCACCCACCATTCAAAAGTCAGTAAGATTTTTGAAAATTTAAAGACTGCTGGTATTGAGAATCGAACCTGCAACCTTGCAACACTTCAGGTTACAAGTCCGACTCTAACTTTAGGCCACAACTGCCCCCAGTGGCTACTGATCATTTATTATAAACATAGCACCGCTAGTCCAGCCCCTCCAGCACCTCTAACCAAAACTCGTCCCCTTTGCACACTATAAGGTGGCAAAAGATTTCCAAACCCCTGAGGATTAGTGAAACAGCTCTCCTCGTCATCAGAAAGAGGGATTTTAATTTCACACTGTTCTCAGCGCAGTGTCACCGCTTCAAAACCTTCACCGTGAACTCTGCGGTGAGCGGAGAGACACACAGCCGCTGACAGCACTCGAGCGCTCGCTATAAAGGCAGTCGGAGAGACCCAGAGGGGAATCAAAGCTGAGAGATGCGTCTGCTCTTTCTGGCTCGCCCTAGAGAGAGAGAGCGACAGCATGTTTTTTGCATAGGGTGGGTTTTCGTGACTCCTTCACACGCATGCAGATGCACGCCAATCTTTATGGCTGCGGTAATTGAAGTAACTGATGTAATCTTTCACAGGCCTGCGTGCGGGAATGAAGCGGCAAGCAGCGCGGAGGGCAACACAGTAATCCTCTGTAGGTCAAAGAACAGAGGCAATGGAAATGAGGATTTCTTACAATTGAATCCCAAACAATCGCTTTAAAATTCAAGGATGCGTTTGAGCCGTGAATCAGGCAGCAGAATGCCGCCATATGGACTAACGTAAGCAAAGCAGCCTTCAAATGTCTCTTCTCGTTCGTCAGTCTCACACTCCTCCATCAAACACGGCTTTGGACCAAGAGATGCGACCACCAGAGGGAGTTTTGAAGTTTGTTTGAAGAACTTCAGCTGCGTTTTGAAGGGCCGGTGATCTCGCAGTTAATTTCACCTCAGAACTTGTTCTCTGAGCACCTCTGGAAAAAATTCCCATTTCCCGTGTTTGTTGCGAAGCCTTTGTGGAACTCTGAAAGCTATTACTCAGGTGTCTCCTGGAGCGGTTAAGAAGACTAAAAAAAAGCTATTTTTGCCTCAGAAAGTGCTGGACTCTAATCGGCATGGGATAGGAACACACAGATATAGAATTTGGGGATAAAAACGACTTAATTCTTTGACTTTTAACCAATGTAATTATAAATCTAAATTCAGAGCTCCCACCAATTAGTTTAATTTGTATTTTCCAATTTTTTACTAACACAAAACATTATTGTGATTTAAAAAAATATATATTTTAAACCTTTAATAGAGACTGCATGGAAGGATTTCCAATTTACCAATCCTTAAAATTGAGAGATTTTTTTCTTGTTTATTCTGTTTATGGTATTAGTGGCACTGTGGGAGGGAGGCTTGGGGTGTGATATAGGGTTGTGATATGGAAGAATTTTTCAATTCGTATTTTGTATTGTTTATCCTTCTTTTTGTTTTTTGAAGAAAAAAAAGAAAAAAAAAACAATAAATACAATGTTCAAAAAAAAAATAAATAAATTGAGAGATTTAAACAATTATACTTCTGAGCACTGATTCTCACACACGCAGACTCAAGCAGTGAAATTACTATCCCAAAACAGCCATTTATTTCATCACATCTCTAAATGTGCTTCAAATATGGCACTGGTTTGCTCCCCCCTCACGCGAACCCGTTAAATATTTTCAATTAGGGATCCACGACACCACTTTTTGCAGAACGAGACCAATACTTTCATTTTTGGTGCTCGCCGATATCGATACCGTAACCGATCCCAGAATTTTCACTGCATTTGTAAATTTTTAAATGTATTTGTAGATAAACCAAAAGAATATAAATCATATCAGTTGGCTTAATTTGTTCATCAAATATAAAAGCACTAAATAAATGGTCAGATTTTTTATTACAAAAATAGCCAAACCTGAAAATCGTATAATACTGTATAATACTAATAATACTTTATTACCAAGCCTAGAAATTACCATTTAAAAATCTCAGTTCATGTTTAATTCCCACCCTGCTCCAAAACACATACATGTAGTTTGACTTTGATTGGCTGGATCAGGTGTGTTTAATTGGGTTTATAGCTAAACTCTGCAGTACTGCGGCCCACCAAGAACTGTACCCCTGGTTTATACTATAAAAGCTCAAACCCAGAATGAGGAAACAAGGCAACATTTCAATACACTATACCGAGTAGCTCTTTAGGACCTGCCTCAGAGGACATCACTCACCCCACTCCAACACAAACCAGATCTCTAAAAGAACCGCCTCATGCTCCATCAGCTTTATTCCATATTTGGCCGAGCTGCTTGAACACATTATCATTTCGGTCCCGGAGTCCTGTAGTTTGGCATTCAGGATGAGAACTCGGGGTCTTGAGAGGGCTACTTTTAATCAGACAGTTTGTGTGGCACTCCAGCTGGTAGCGCATGAGCTGCGTGGCTAAACCAAACGCACGCACGGAGACCGTCCATCCGCCCCGGCGATCGCTGATGAGCGAAGCAACCTGGTCATTAGCTCTGATTGGCTGCCACGCCTTCATGCAAAAACGCTGGGAAAGCTGCTTTTTAAGCCCAAAACACAGGTGCACCGCGGATGGATCGTTTCTTTTTCTCTCGATCCATCTGCCCTCTCTCTGAAAATGGGAAATAGATGAGGAGATGCTTCCTGAATAGTTTATCAGAGGCATGGATTGGCATCCATTGCAATCTCAGCAACAATCAGCAGTTCTCACAAGCACAACGTCCTCATGGGCGTTGTTTTAAGCGTCAAGTAATTTTCCTGTCCTCGCTGTCCATCTCAAAGAGAAAAAATGTAATACAATATTGTGTGAAGCTGTGTTCCATTCAGCTTACTATTTATTAAAGGGATGCTTCACCTCTGGAAAGATGAATGTGTATTTAAAATGGGTCATTTATGCAGAGGAAATATGAAATTATTTTTGAATTTGGGGCTTTCTAGACTGAGAAAAGCCAGAAAATGTATTTTTGGCTTGAGTGGATGAATGACAACAACTCCCAGAATGCACTTGCTTCGCTGCCCCACGCCTACCGGTAACAGAGTGCAGTAGTTAAACAACAAGTCTAGGCTACTAGTGAGTCTCGTGATGAGTCTGCCCGAAAATGTGTTTCGAGATCGCCCAAAATGTCCGAGATTCGGCTTTTGCGTTCTACAGTCGCCATTCATCATGTTTACTGTGGCGAACAGGACGAGTTAGGGCCATGGGAGAACGGCCCTATTGGTTCAGATTCACCAATCGGAATGAATTCAGTTAGATTGAAACAAAAGCTGTACATGGCGAAATGGCGAAAGCTGAATCCTGGACATCGACAGCCGGACATGTCCGGGAGAAAGAGGACGGTAACCCTTACTACTCAGCTTTCTCCACAGAACAAGAGTCTGCTAGCTTAGCTTCCAAACAAAGATGGCCGACTCTATGTGTTCATTCTGTGAGTGAGATCGCCCTCTATGGGCGGGTTGAGAACATGCGGAACAGACCCGATGACTGACTTTAGTCTTTAGCCTCTGGACAAAAAATCCTCCGATGACTCAAAATGACAATTTTTGCGTCGGAGGAGGATTTTTTCCAGACAAAAAATACATAAATCTCTCGTCTCAGGGGAATACGAGGGTAGAAAGCACGATAATTTGAAAATACTACAGGTTTTCAAAAAGTTGCAAACCAAAAGAAAGAAAAAAAATAGTCTGAATGCACTATAGTGCACTGCACCTCTCAAAAGCATAGATGCATGTACATTAATGCAGATTAATATGGAAGAATTTATCACTTTATTCTGGTGTAATTCATGCTAAAGCAAGCACACCGAATACAGGTAGCGTCGACGTACATAAATTACTGTGCATCTCTGCTTATGACTTATCTCAAATGGCATCCATTAAGCAAATCAGGTTTAGTAACAGCAGACTGTTATATGTTAGTCCCGCTCTGATTTAGTGCGTCCATATATGATTTAATTAAGTGATTAATGCAAACTGAATCTATCAGCGTGGATGTAACCACAACCATTGATCATGGTACTAAAGCAAGCATGTTCTGATCACCAATCTGTACCAAACGTAGAAACACGGGCGTCATTTTCAACATAGGAACTACGTTCATTCCGGCTCGCTGTAATTAATAACATCCGTGCAGGAAAAATAGATCTTTAGATCATTTAGATAATGGAAAAGCCTGCACTTCTCAAATCTCATTCTCAATGACGATCCATTATTAAAGCTCCAAAACACACATACACCAGACATGGGAACACGTATGCTCCATTAACGAAGCTGCATGCCAAGCTTCACCGTCCCCTGCTTTAATTGGTTTATTAGTTTTGCTCTTCTATCCTTTTAGCCTGATTGCCCCTGTTTTAAAAGCAGGAGGGTGAAAACAAATGCAAACGGGGTCTATAACTTCACAGCACAATGTTAATCAGTCCTCTGGGCTAAAATAAGGTTCCAGGTGGTGTGGAACACAGTAACCTCTACAAAGTTCAGCTTTTCTAATGAGGGCATTTTAATCTCTTAACCACAGCAGTGAATATTTTAACACACTCCCTCTCTCATTCTATCTGGCGGCATACATTCAGGATACGGCGCGAGGTGAAACGGATATGCATTTTTGATTAAGCCGCGTGTAATATTTATCGAGTTATGGCGAGTATGAATCATTTTAATTGTGCTGGTGCTCTGCAGGGCATGTCTAAATAAGGGATACTCTTACAACGGCTCCATCTCTGAATTATTCTCTCCCTCGCCGCTCGTCCCTCACCCGTTCTCAGGCCGAAGAGAGGAATAAAGAAAGAGAGATGTATAGTATTGCATTACTGGGCTTATTAGGCAAAAGCAAACAGCAAATAAAAGCTAATGATTGTTAGTGATGTGCTATAAGGGCTGCTCTCCACAGGGCCAGCCGTAGCTTTACCCTTGCCATGGGCGGTAAAGCTTCTGCCATACTAGAGGGAGAGAGAGAGATTTTGCGATTCATTTATGCAAAGTTATTTGATTTTACTCTCTAAATGCAATCAGGAAACTAACAATTCCTCTAGAAAATAAAGAGCGAAATAAAAGAAAAAACACACACTGATAACTTTAAATCCAGTAGCCCGCAATTTGCAGATTCTACACAACGTCTATTTTCAGGCCATTAACGAATTAGGCATCGCTTCTTCGTTCAGAGACTTCGTCGTCACCATCAGCGTTGATTGAATATGTCATTGCACGACTCCGCTCATCATTAATAACGCCATTAAGAGCCTCCGCCGAGATCAAACAATGGCAGAGAGCCTAACCGCGTCTTAATCAGCAATATTAAGCGTATTCACATAATATGCAAATATTCAAATTTTAATCGTGGCATTATTTGTAAAACATAATTGCCATTTCCAAATGACGATAAACACTGGATGTGGCATTTTCTCGCAAGACAAATTGTTTTGAAAAGTTATTATTTTGTGCTGAAATGAGAAAACGGAGGCTTATTGCTGCTTGTTTGTTGATTTATGAAAATCCCAAAGAAAAGTCATGTTTTTTTCATGAAGCGCTGTGATATTGGGTTGAGCGCGGGTCGAGAGTGATACCAAATGGGCCGGGAAGCAATTGATGCTAATTTAGAATATCACTAATTTGAAAATATGCCATGAAGCTAATCGAAATTCTATCTTGGGATGGGGGGAAAAAAATAAATATGCAACTGTCTCGTTTGATCCAGTTTCGGGAAAAGGCAACAGAGCAGTCACCGAGAGAAAAAGGACCAAATCATTACCCTCTAAGTTGAAAATAAACTTTTTACTGCCTCAGCACTGCCAGGCTTTATGGAGATTTTATAGATGTTTCCGGCATACTAATGAGCTCAAGCTGATGATTCGATGGTCATCACTGAAATTCAAAAAGATTTATTGGTAAACACGATCACGTAATAAAATAAATCCATACAGAATGCGAGTCCGGTGACACGTCCATCCTCTTGCTGAAGCTAAACCTTTTCCAGGCCGGCGAGGAACAAATCTGTGACCGTAATCGCTCAAACCGTCCTTTTATAAAAGACAAAAAATGAGAAGCATGTTATGAATAGAAAATGATAGATAAAGAAGGTGAAGAACATTGCGTACTCCTGCGCTCTGTCCTTAAGCGAATGACGGGAAAGTGCTAGTCAAGGTCAGGCCAATAGATGGAAGGTTAAAAGGGAATTGTGGGGGATAAAACCTTCAACTGATCCCACGTCAGCTTAAGGGAATTCTTGGTGGGCATCTTTATAATTACCCGTTTCGTAATTACTTAAAATCCAATTTCATTCAGCCGGCAACAAACAATTCAGCTTGAAGATCAAGAATAAATAATAATTAAAAACAGTAATGGATAAATAAACAAAATATTAATAAATAAATGGAAATGAATTAAATGCAAACTATTGTCCCGGTCTTAATTTGCACAAAGTAGTCGTTTAAGGCCTTTATTACTTAGCTTCTAATTTTGAATTTTGATTAGAGTGTGTCATAATTCAATGTGCCAGGTACTAATCAGCAATGAAATGATGAATAAAAAAGTGCTACATGCAAGACTGGAGAATAAAAACCAACAACAACAACATATTCTTATGGAAATGAAGACAAATGAACAACATGGATGGATGACTGCATTTTCCACCTCCGCAGACCCAAAGATCCAGCAACTGTGGAAAGATGGAGGACGAAAGAGTGTGTGACGCAGTCAAGGGCATGTCACACACACAGAAATGAAAGAAACCAAACTAACGTTGCTTTTCTCAAACTCTGTTTCTCGCTGTACAATGCTCTATGGGAAAGCCTGGCGTTTTTATGCGAAACGTGTCAAATTTATAGAGCTGATATTTGTCAGAAACCAACAAATGAGAATACTCATTAGACACCAAGGGCCACAATACATGCTAACTCAGCATTATGCGAGAAATATAAGCATTTTCAAGAGGAACTGTCAAGCGGCACAGCTCAAATGGGACAGGACATCCTCCTCAGTTTTTCCCCGAACAGATCCAGCAAACACAAACTAACCTCTGGGTTCGCTGCTGTTCGTGAGGGCTTAACGCGATATTTACCCTCTTAAATTGCACATTCCAGATGCAAACTAAACTGTTTACTCAAACAGACGAGACTGTGAAACCGACTGAATAGAGCTGGAATGAGATGATCCCCCTTTCTCTTTCTCACAGCCTTTCGACGCTTTACCGGCACGCTCACGTAAGCAAGTCCTAAAAACGCACTCCTGGGGTTTTTTCCCTCCGCCGCTGTCAGTTCTCTCAGTAACATCTCAGAGAGATTGTGAGGCTTCTCTTGAGCTTGAATACACTCAAACAGCTTCAACAACACACAACCAACAAAGTTTGTTGGCTCAAAGTCCCAATTCCGGGTCGTACGGTGTAAGTGGCAGCACATACTGTACGGATGTCTTGGCAGGAGAACGGGCTGCTTTCTGGCACACTTTGAAGCTGCCGAGTTTTCCTAACTATCCGTCTCATCTGTCTTTTCCAATGGGAAACGGGAGGAATTTTTGACCTGTTGACCTTGGCCAATTAAGATTTCCCTTTTGGATGTGTACGACAAAAAGTCTTAGAGACTGACTTTAAATTGAAACTCTAACCTATGATTACGTCCAACACTTAAGTCGGTAACACTTTATTTGAAGGGGTGTGCATAAGACTGACATGTCATAAACATGACATAACACCTGTCATGAACATGAAGGAGTCTTTATGAATGTTTATGACTGTTGTCATTAAGTGTCATTCGGTAAATTATGACACTTTTAATGCAAAGTTGACATTGTTTAAATTGTCTTTGTTATGACAACTTGACATTAACAAAGACAAAAATGTCTTTGTTATGACACCTTGACATTAACAAAGACAAAAAATGTCTTGATTATGACAACTTGACATTAACAAAGACAGAAATGTCTTTGTTATGACAACTTGACATTAACCAAGAAATCATAACCTGTCAACCTGACATCTTTATAACTAGTCCAACGTGTTCCACTTTACTTGAGGTAAGGGGAAATATTAATGACACTGTTTTTTGACAGCATTTGACAGTGTAATAACCCTTAATGACATCTTTATAACTAGTACAATGTGTTCCACTTTACTTGAGGAAAAGTAAAATATTCATGACAGAGTTATGGTGTCATGACGGCCAAAGTCAAAACCAAACACATATGACTGGGTAATGTAATGTTAATGCAAAGCTAAATAACTTCTTTAAGTTTGATAATTAGACCTGTTATGACATATTTGTGACAGGTTATGATTTCTTGGTTAATGTCAAGTTGTCATAACAAAGACATTTTAAACAATGTCAACTTTGCATTAGAAGTGTCATAATTTACCGAATAACACTTAATGACAACAGTCATAAACATTCATAAAGACTCCTTCATGTTCATGACAGGTGTTATGTCATGTTTATGACAGTGTCATGTCAGTCTTATGCACACCCCTTCAAATAAAGTGTTACCCTTAAGTCATACTAATCGCCTGAGATTTTCCAACGCATTCTCATCCTAGGTGACGGATGAGACGGATAGTAAGGAAAACTATACGGACATATAGTAACGCTTTTGTGATTTCGTCTAAATCCAATGCACACGGCACCCTTTAGCGTCAATATAACAAGCACAGAGCTTTGTTCGTTATGGGTAGTTTTAGGTCTGGGGTAGGGTTACTGTGCTTTCACACCGGACTCGAATACCGAATTAAATTTGCGTCTACCGCGTCTAGTTTGACGATTGACCACTTTGTGTTAATTCGCGTGTCAAGGGTGAAACTGACGTGCGTAAAAACAAAAGTTTGAAGCGAAATTTACGCACATCAGAATCCGATTCCGCCTGTCCCACGGCCAGTTTGATGACCTGTTGTCCCGCATCGGAGCGAGGATCTACCTCGCCCTCATCCATCTAATCTGTCATTCATTTTTGTTTTGATGATAAATAGAGCCAGCCTCCAAAAGTTATTAACCTGTCCTGTGATTTTTTTTCTCTCTCACGTCCAGACACGAACTTATGCATGCATGTTGGTTGTCTTTAGCTACATCATATTAATATTTCATATAATCTAGATATGGAATAAACAACTTTCAATACAAAATGAACATGTCTCATTATTGAAATAAAGTTTTGAGTGATAAAATATTTGCTTTGTTGTGCATTAGAACCACACGCATTTAGTCATATTACAAAATAATTTCTTGAAGCATCCAGATACTTCACCACGTGAGCAAGCAGCAGGCTCCTGATTGGTTAATGCGGCGCGAATTTGACGCCAAAGTTCAGATTTTCAACTCGGGCGGCAGGCACGAATTCACGTCAAACGCATGAATGCACAAATAGCACTAACTAAATCATTCGCGCTTAACACGCCAGATGCTCAATTCACGCGAAATTGATGCGTATTCGTGTCTACCGCGCCACGCTCTACGCCTCATTCGTGCTGCAGGAATTTTTTACACGCGTAACGTGGCTTTGCATTGACTAAACATTGAAATCATTTGCGCCTGACGCGCTATTCGTGTCCGGTGTGAACGTGCCATTAGAGTTCCACCACTAGGAGGCGCATTATGGCCCATATATAACTGCGTCTCATATTGATTGCGTTGGATGTACCCAACCGCAATCGTGCACTGCAAATCACTCAGTTCCTCTTCGAAACCACCTCTCCAAATGATGATGTGACACAGAATGACACATTGGTGACAAATAGCGTTCCAAGAGCAAAAATCCGCAGCGTCCTCCTTGGAACGATCTCATGACACAGTTACATAAAAGTTTACCTCTTTTTCCGGGACAACCTCCCACCCTCAACACCCCATTGTGCCTCCTTTTGTTCCAGTAATCAGTCGGAAGCTCTGTTTAGCTGGTGCTGAATCATCCAGTCCCACATATGGTGAAGGAGACGCTCATGCTCTCCTTCACCAGGGAAGCTCTCCAGCTCCTATATTCAAAGCAGAACAGCCTACTGATATTGTCAAGAGGTCGAACATTGTGATCTGTTCTTAGGTCTGTACGTGAGGTAAAAATATCCTACTTGGTGAAACAAGAACAAAACTACACATTGAATCAGCATTCGGCCACCTGGGAAGGAATGTTTTCACAGGCCACACGTTCTGTAAATTATTGGATTTTTACCATTGCTTTTCCCAATTTAAAGGAGTCAAATGTTACAAAAGGCGTCTAAATGGTTTGGCAGAGTACATTCATCGCGAGTAATAGTTGAGTTTATCGGTTTCTTTGAGATTAAGCTGAAAAAGTGAACATACTGATCTAAATAAAGGTTTTTAAATGGCTTGGATGTACGGTTGCATCAGGGCCAATCTCAAAAATTGTTGATTCATCGACTGAAATTTTGATTTCCGTTTAAGAATTTAAGACATTATTACTAATCAAAGTAAGTTGTTTTATTTTGCAATTTTCTGTTTCATTTGACAATTTTAATTATTGATTTATTTCGATGTCAAATAAAATATCTAATTGCGAATAATTACATTTAATTATTCTCATATAAACTAACATTTCTAAGATGGTGTCAGAATCATCTCAAAACATATCACTAATTAGACCAAGAACAATTTTGGTTCCCAAAAGATCTTAAAATCATGGGTTATCGCACGTAGTCGTGTGTTTTGTGCGATGCTCACGTGGAAGACGCAAGTTGGATCCTATAAATAAAAGGCTGATTCAGCATAAGTCATTTTCCAATCCATTCTTGCAATTTAACTCATTAACTAATCTCACCTGACTCACTTCCACACATTGCCTTTGTCACTCTGTCCTTCAGGCATTTGGTTGAGCTCCTAAGGGATGCTGGGATTGGATGGCGTGATACGTTTAACGGGAGAAAGTGTTCTCATTCTTTAACACCCCATCGCCCTTCCTCTCCCACCTCCTAAAGTTCAGTAATGGGAGGCTGCTAACCCAGTTACCCGTGTTGCTCTGCTGTACAGCTAAAGGCTAAAGCCAGAGCAGCGGACACATTAATAGCAAAAAATAGCTCTCCGGGGACACAGCTGGTGAGAATCTCTCTCCTACGCCAAACTCTGCTGGAGCTTTCAAAAAGCTTTATCATGTCCCTGCCTCCATCATCTGGATGTCTGGGCCTGGCGAACGCCACCTCCCACATAACTCTTAGCAGATTACAGTTGACCGCAGGGTCAGGAGGAGGGGGGGGATTTCCTGCACTTTCTCCGGACAGACAAATTAGGTGATACAATGTGAAAAAAGGCGAACTGGATGGATATCTTGACATATGACCTTTAGATGGACAAAGCAACTCTCACAAGCTTATCATTCGTTTTCAGGAACTCTGGGAGTTTAGAATCAGGCTAATATTGCACATCGGTTTTGTATGTATTTTTAATAATGCTCACTGTCAAGTCACCTTCATTTATATAGCGCGTTTAACAATATCCGTACCATGATATTAACAATATCACTCCCTTCACAATACGTAGGATTATGGAAGCTTGTTTCCACCACTGAATAAAAAAATGAATAAATAAATACAATAATTGTGACTTTTTATCTCACAATTGCGAGATATGAAGTCATAATTCTGAAAACAAAGCGCAATTGTGAGATATAAAGTCTTAATTCTGAAAAATAAAGTCTCAATTCTGAGAAATAAAGGACAATTGTGAGATATAAAGTCGGAATTATGAGAAAAAAAAGACAGTATTGAGATTTTTATCTCGCAATTTAGACTTTTTTTTCTCACAATAGGGAGTTTACTTCTTGCAATTCTGACTTTATAACACATAATTGCTGGTTTATATCTTGAAATTCTGACATCTTTTCTCAGAATTGTGAGATATAAACTCGCAATTGCGAGTTATCAGGCCAATTCTACTTTTTCCCCTCAAGATAGTTTATATCTCACAATTCTGACTTTACAACACGCAATTTTCGACTTTATATCAATCAATTCTGACTTTATATCTCGCAATTTTGACTTTATAACATGCAATTGGGACTTTATATCTCGCAATTCTGACTTTATATCTTGCAATTCTGAGAAATAAAGTCAGAATTGCGAGTTATAAACTCGCAAATGTGAGAAAAAAAAGTCAGAAAGTCGCAATTAACTTTTTAATTTTTCATTCTGTGGCGGAAACAAGCTTCCAAATAGGATACTGCTTTTTATACAACCAATCTAATGAATTGGTTGTATAAAAGACCCTGATTTCACTTTAACACTCTTTCTTTCCACTATAGAGCAAAAATCACTCTGCACTCGCTCCAAACTGCATTCAAAAATCATTCATCGCAATGTGACTGATTTATATTACCTCCGATATTAATAAAAAGCTCGCCAGGTAGTTGACGTGGATGTCAGACTAGTTTCAGTCCTTCACAGGAGAGATCTGAATGAAGACTATAGTATACAGCGATGAAAGAAACCCATAAGTGCTGTTAATTATCCTTTCAGATCTCTGCTGAAGAAAAGCAGGGAGAAGATGTGTGTGATCACTCCAGATCACCTCTCACTTCACCCAAAAATCAGCTGTCACATGCATTTCCATCGCTCTTATAATCGTCACACAAGCATAATTGTCTACCATAATGTCCCTTTGGTTATTTATCTAAAAATATATCTTTTTAATAGGGCTGTCAAAACGATTAATCGCGATTAATCGCATCCAAAATAAAAGTTTGTGTTTACATAATATATGTGGGGGCACTGTGTATAATTATTTTAGATATATAAAAACACACACATGCTTGTATATTTTTAAGAAATATTTTCATGTGTATTCATTTAATTTATATTATATATAAATATAAATATTTTATATATAAATAATATTTTTTTCCCTTAAATATACATGCATGTGTGTTTATATATATATACAAAATAATTATACACAGTGCCCCCACATATATTATGTAAACACAAACTTTTATTTTGTATGCGATTAATCGCGATTAATCGTTTTGACAGCCCTACTTTTTAATGACATTTCTGTGAGAAAAATTGTCATAATTACATTTTTTTTAAGAAAAATATCAGTTTAACCATTATCGTGCAGCCGATACAGACGCTTGCTTTGAGATCTAGTGTCTAATGCAATGACATTCAGACAAAAACTTTCTGTACATCATTTTTATCTGACAGTTGTGAGAAAACTGTAGAAGCTCAGCCTTTGTTACCCGTTCAGCCAATCTCTTCCTGGCAGCATTTCAGGAGTGAGTGCTCCATTTACCTTTCCATCAACCCTCAACTCTGAGCTGCTGTTTGTGCCAAATGTGCCAGCAGTGACTGAACACACACTCACACACACCTGACTTAAGGGATAGAGCTATGGAAGAAAGGATAGTGAACGTCTGCACGGCGTGTCCTCACATTCCCAGAGCATCACGATTCCTTTGGCTCCACATTAACTCGAGTTATTTAAAGAATGGTGAGAGAGAGAGAGAGAGAGAGAGAGAGAGAGAGAGAGAGAGAGAGAGAGAGAGAGAGAGAGAGAGAGAGAGAGAGAGAGAGAGAGAGAGAGTGTGGGGGGGGGCACTCTGAGCAAAGGGGATTTTGGAGATGGAGCCAAAAGCTTGTGCGTCACAGTGAAAACTCTGAACTCACAGGAACAAGGCATGCATACTCTGAGAGAAGCATGGGACAATGCTCAGGGTACCGAATATCCCTGGAGTTTCAAAGGAGACAAAAATGAGCAGAATGATCAAAGATGGAAACTTTTATCTCCATATACCCGGTGATAGCAAAGGAAAGGCTTGCTATTATTAGGAGTCTGTGCAAAGGGAATTATAGCTATTTACTATTGCTCATAATTAGTGCTATGTAGGGGTGTAAAAACCCGATCTCACAAGAATTCGTACGGATTTTACGAGGTAGCTAATTCGTAACAATTCGTACGACCTCACTCGTAATTTTGCTAAATCGTACATATTTTACGAATTGGCCAATTCGTATGAATTCGTACGAATGACCTACCCCTGACCCCGCCTCTAAACCTACCCATCACGTGCATGGACAAATCGTACAAATTCGTACGAGTAAGGTCGTATGAATTAGTACGAACTAGCCACTTTTTAATCATTCGTACGAATTGGTCGTGAGATAGCGTAGGGTGTAACGATATTCGAACCGAACCAAAAAAACGCGATACAGAACTCACGATTCAAATCGCAATACTCTCGTTGCGTACACGCCCCGCCCCCTGCTACCCCGGCCCGGCTCAATGGACCTCATATCTTATGTGCACAGCACACAACAAATTCAGTTTTGTAGGCTAACCACCAATAAAACCAAATAACAAGCTCCGTGTTTTGTTACTTCCGATAAGCAAGGTGTAATCTTTCGAATTCTGCCTATTTGATCACGAAATTCAAACAATAAATGGCGTTTTGGCGCTCTTTGATGAGGCGTGACAGATCACTGTCGGCCAGATGATCGCAAACGACACCAGACGATGAATAAGGGTCTTATCAAGTGAAACGATTGCGCATTTCAAAAATAAATAAAAAAAGTTTAAGTTTTATAAGCTCAAATGCTCGCCTTGCTCTGTTCTGTGATGAGCGTTCGTGATTCTCCTGTTCGAACTCGTTCATCAAAATGAACGAATCTTTTTTCGAATCATGACTCGAGGGTCCTTGATAAGACCCTTATTCATCGCCTGGAATCGTTTAAAGCCCTTTGAACAGTTTGCAGTTTGCACTGAAACTCTCATTTGGACCTTGAACCGTTTGGTTCCCATTGAAGTCCATTATATGGAGAAAAGTCCTGGAATGTTTTCATCAAAAAACTTAATTTCTTTTCGACTGAAGAAAGAAAGACATGGACATCTTGGATGATATGGGGGTGAGTAAATTATCAGCAAAAGTTTTTTTTTTAAAGTGAACTACTCCTTTAACCTGTTAATGATATCTTGATTATTTAACGTATGTTTAAAATATCTTTCATGAAAATGATAACTGTGTAAATTATTATATTATATAATAATACAAATTAGAGTAAAAACACAAGTTAATGCAAAAACTGCCTTATGTTCAGTTCACGTGTTTTCATACAATGTGTTGTGTGTTGATTATTATATCTAAAAAATAAATAGCATCTGAATTTAGGTTAAAAGTCTTGTCTTATAGTAATGTGTGGCTCCCTATATAGTTTACAGCATTAGCATTTTTTTTAATCCTTGTAAAACGTTTAATTGTAATTTAATTAATTTAAAGACAAAGACATTTTTTCTTCATTAAACCACCATTTAAAAAAAAATAGCTATCTAAACCGAACCGAACCATCAGTTTTGTGTATTGTTACACCCCTAGAGCTATGAATTATGAAAATACCTCAAATCATGTGGTTGGTCAATGAGAGTTGTGTTGTTTCATTTCCAAGTCTATTCCAAGAATGTCAACAACGACAAGAACGCTCCAACTTTAGATCAATGTGCCCTTTAGAAATATACATTTCTTTCAATAACTCGGACAGTAAAAGACTGGAAATGGTAGACACAACATAATCAGGTAATTACGCAAGCCAGACTTCAACGATCATCACCCACATAAACACAACGGCTCAATGTGTCAAACCATCCTGAAATAGAGCTAATTAAAAAATATAGAGCCATTTCCCACTTATTAATATTGATAACAACAACAAAAAGTCTTGCTAAATGCTTAAACACTGCCGATAAATAAAGGAGATTTCCTTATTTCCACACCCACTTGTGCCATGAACGTAAAAAAGAGCCACGAGGTGAATATTTGACATCAGAAAATACTAGAAGTCCTTGTCGCTAACTGCTCTGAGTGGGTGTGTGTTTTCTGTGTGATCCGTCTGCGTGGGAGTGCACTGAACAAATGCATAATAAACAAAATTCAAACAGGCACCCAGACGAGACTGAGCCGTTCATTTCTCATGCCTACTGCTTTCCTGCTGCCAGTGGGACGCCACGCTTTACCATTCTAATGACACTAAACCAAAACCGGCCACCGCCGCTTTATATGTGCAGGCTGGGAAAACAGAAAAAGAAGAGACAATGACAATGAAGCGATTGGCTTTACTGAGTAACCCAGTGGAAGAACTAAAGCTGGTGTTGCCATATCTAGTTTAAGCACACACAGGTTGCAAAGCGCTCAATACATTTATCCAATTTCATTCTCTTGTGAGTGTGTGTATATAGACAGCACATCCAGTATACCGCATATATGTATGATTATGTAGAGGGCTGCCATTTATTTAAAGGGTACCTATTTTGGGTTTTTGAAAATTGCCCTTCATATAGTGTTTAACATAGATCTAAGTGAACGAAAACATCCTGCAAAGTTTTAAACATGAAAGTTTATCATATACAAAGTTATTGTCTCTCAAAAACAAGAGTCGACTCTGAGTCGCTGATATGAATCGTTAGAAGAACGATGCTTTTCCTTTTGTCTGGTTGACGTCAACTTGACAAGTTATTTGAATAAGAAACGCCCACTTATTGCGCTCGGAGACGCCGAAACCGGAGCTCCAGGGGTGGCGGGCAAATCTGAAACTGGCCCAGGACGGGCCACCCTGCCTGGGCTGGCCAGGGAGGTCTGAGAGCATGGAGGTTTGGACCCACCGCACCTTTTTGGACTCTGTCGTTTTTCGAGATCTGGGCTTCGGAAAACAATCATGTCGACGAGACGCTGTGTTTTGAAGTGCGACGCAAAAGCGAACTTTTTTCACCTGCCAAGTGAGGAGTATTTGAAGACTAAGTGGCTGCAGTTCATATATACAAGTACTGCTATACCACCACACAAGTAGAGCCCAAACCTTGTTCTGTGTTCGCGTCATTTTGAAGATGATTGCTTCACAAACCTAAACGCTATAAAGTATGGATTCGCGAGCCGGCTCTATCCTAACGAGCTGAGGATCAATATGCAGAGCAGTGGGTCGCGAGGACTGGAGTTGAGAACCCATTTAAGGTAATAAGAGTTCCGTTTTTCTGCACAGAGAATACCAATCACAACTGACTAGGTCATCTGACCAATCACCGCAGATTAGCGTCACGCAAAGGCGGGTTTTGGATAAAGGACTCGCTAAAACGATTCATATGGGAGTCGGTGGGCAATTCAGGTAAAAATAAATGCATATTATAAGACAACAAAAGTGTTTTTTGTCATTGCATGCTTGTTAAACTGTTGTTGGGGACTCCCAGAACAATATTAGGAACATTTTAAATGACATAATAGGTACTCTTTAAGTGCAAACGGGAAAGGTCTGGATGTTGGTGCCCCTACACCCCCACCTCAGTGCCATTGTGGTCTGACAGGAATGAACATAGTAAGTACATCTTTTAATTGTCCTGACACCCAAACGGCCAAGTTCGTGATGCACTCTTAAATGTTTATATCCACAGGAGTAATTAAACCCCCCCTCGTCTCATCTCACGATCCGTGAGCTAATGAATTAAGCAGTTCTCACAGAATCAAGGCCGCTGGAGATTGCCATTTGCCAGGCAACATGTACAGCAGTTGCTGCCAGAGAAATAATGCAACACTCACTTTGTGAATCTATACAGTGGAAGTACAGTAAACATAAGATGCATATGGGCTCTATTCACGGCGGTATTTCCGGTGAAGGCGTAAGGATGCTCGAGAACTTCCGCCGATTGTAGAGTCCAATGCAATACCCAGAATTTATATTGATTTTTATACTCCATGGGTATACTAAAGAAACGTTAGTCACAAAAACAGGTAAAACAGACATCCCTCGTTGTGTTTATGCTTCTTTTTAAAATTATATTAAATAAACAAAACATATAAAATTACATCTAAACGTATGTACATTTCGTTTCAAAGACTATAATCCCGTTTTCCTCGGTTTTCCACCGCTTTAACCTCCACAACCGGAAATGGACAAGCATCCTTGCGTCAAATGCGGAACTTATGCGTGCATATAGCCCACTGTCATGATTCCTGTCTTGTTTTCCAACTTGTCTGGTGTTTTGGCCCCAGTTTTGTAATCATTTGATGGTTTTCTTGTTGATTAGTTCTTTGATTTCTCCCAGATGTGCCTTGTTTGCCAATCATCCCTTGTGTAAATGTACGATCATGTTCTTTGTCTGGTGTTGTCCTTCTATGTGTGCTTGTTGTCAGTTTTGTTTGACTTTCTTGTGTCTGTGTCTGGATCGGTTTTGCCTGGATTTACTTTTATTATGTTTCTTTGAATAAATGTTTGCTGCATCTGGATACTCTCGTTCATCTAAAACAGGCACTGTTACACATATATTATTGTTGGGCGATATGCTCATTAGTCATATCGTCAGCCTGTGAGATCACCAAAACACTATACAAATTTATTGGCTTACACTCTAAAAAATGCTGGGTTGTTTTAACCCAACTTTGGGTCAAATATGGACTAACCCAGCCGTTGGGTTAAATTTTTACATTACATTTTTAACCCAACATTTCAGGTTTGTCCATATTTGACCCAAAATTGGGTTAAAACAACCTAGCATTTTTTAGAGTGTACATTTTTAACCCAACGTTTCGGGTTTGTCCATATTTGACCCAAAATTGGGTTAAAACAACCCAGCATTTTTTAGAGTGCATGTACATATATGTACCTATTATACTAATTGCAATAACTGGGTTATAACTACAGTAGGTACACTCTAAAAAAATGCTGGGTTGTTTTAACCCAACTTTGGGTCAAATATGGACTAACCCAGCCGTTGGGTTAAATTTTTACATTACATTTTTAACCCAACATATCGGGTTTGTCCATATTTGACCCAAAATTGGGTTAAAACAACCCAGCACTTTTTAGAGTGTACTAACCCTGAACCTACTCTTTAAACCTTAATATCTTAAAAAGTCTTAATACTGTCAAAGGCAAAAAACTCTTATCTATCTGTCGATACGCAATAGCATTCTCTTTCGGCACAACCCTAGCATATTCAGTATATATTTAACTATTATATCCTGCAAATGACAGGTACGTTATAAAAAACAGCATAGATAATTTCAATCACAAAGTTCTGAAAAAGTCTCATAGCTGGCCAACAAAAAACATTGCATACACTCTAAAAAATGCTGACCCAAATTTGGGTCAAATATGGACAAACCCGAAATGTTGGGTCAAAAATGTAACGTAAAAATTTAACCCAACGGCTGGGTTAGTCCATATTTGACCCAAAGTTGGGTTAAAACAACCCAGCATTTTTTAGTATCATTGAAATGTTTTTAAATAGAGGTTTAAAAAACGTATGCCAAAATTGTATCTGTCAGCCCTGTTCCACTGGGCCATTTAAAAGTGCAACCTTTGTATCTACCGCCGCTTTTGGCTAGGAGACCATCATTAAAACACGCTGAAGCATGTCTTTAATTGTCATTCATAAATTCCCTTCATGGGTGCCTGGTTTAATGAAAACTGGGCAGAATGCCCCTCTCTTAAGAATCGTGTTCTCCCCAGGCTCATAGCACATCCGAGCAAAAAGTGGATGCCGCTGGAGGTGCTGAGATTGCACTCCGCTGATATGGAGAAAGGCCTGTGAAATTAGACCAGAGCGCAACCTTTGGTCAGCAGAGCGGTGTGAGGCATACGCTTAGAAAGTTCACCTCTAATAAAATGAGGTGTCGAGCAGCTGTGCTTTGTTGTAACCTAATAAAAACACAGTTATGTGTGCTTTACAGAACACTGTTTCTCTAACTAATATTACATCTTTGAACATTGGGAACATTGGCTGTTTTATGTTCTTGCAAATTGGCTATTAATTATAATGATATGAGAATGAGCAAAGAGCAGTTCTGAAACATTTTGAAAAAGTTGAGAAAGCCGTTTCGTCAAAAAACTCATTTCTAGAGACGATACGCCCGGTCCTGAAGGCCGAGAGCAACGTACTCGTGAGCTTGCCAAGCTCTCATGGAATAGGAGTTTCCCACTCCAGTGATTAATTATTGGAAATGGACGACAGCTGCCTCTAATTAATCTGCAAGGCAGGCGGTGTGGTGCGAGTTTGCGCGTGGAGAAACCACTCCTGCCGTTTATGACTTTTTCATAAGAGGACTCATGTATAATAGAGGTGAGTAGAGATGAAGAAGAGATGAGATCAAATGAATGGTGAGGGGAAGCTTGTTAGTAGGCCAGTTTGACTGCTTCACTGTCCCTGACAGACCCCTGTTAACAATTTATGCTCTGATCTATTTTTCTCTATTTTATCCATTATCTGAGTGGCCAGGTGCACATACTAAGACTTTCCAGCTACAGCCTCTACTCCTCTCAGTTACTCGTCGATGAATCTCCAAAACATGTCTAGTTCACAATTGCATTTCAAGTTATCAATGTGTGCTATTTAACAAGAAGTTAGTTGCATTCTTGGCACACAAATTCAGCCTATTTTTGCATTGTGACATTATCTTGATAATTAAGCACACCTTCCCATTTAAACTTAGCAACACATCTGGACAATTTACTTTTGAGTTTGTAAATATCATTCTCAATTGTAATTCTCATTACATTATTTTTATTTAGATTAAAGGCAGTATAATATACAGTACATGGCATATAAACATACAAAAAAAATCACATTAGTCACATTAGGCATCAGGATATTGGGAATTTAGGGGGAAATGTATATTAATTTAGGTTGTGTCACTTGTAGGTCAGATAAAATGTGTCAAAACATTGATCTGCTGTGAGCAGACGTGGTTCTGATGCCTGTACTGAACTGTGAAAGGCAACAATCGCGACTATGATAAGAAAAAACAGGTATGCTTAATCCTAAAACTGTATTCTGGACAAATGTGGGCAAAATAGTTTTGATTTATTTTAAAAAAAAATATGTCCCTTGATATGAGCGGTACAAGACTTGGCAACTTTTTCTAAGTTTGCCTCCTGAACACACACGATTTTTTTTTTACTCAATTCTACAATGTTAAGTGGGTGAAAAAAAAATCCTTAATCTTGTATTTGGGTCAAAAATGGGCACCCATAGAAATGAATGGGAAAAACAGTAATTTAGAGCATCCTAAAATAAGCCAAAATAAGACACCAGGTGACAGAAAAGTCACTTCATCTTTAGGTTTTAGCTCTAAGAACTTACTGGAATGATATTTTAATGTAGTTAAAAAAAAACATAAAAATAAGCATAATTTACATAGAAAATATGGTACTTTTTGAAGTAAATAAATTCAAAAATACCCCCAAAATAAAATAAAAACACCATAAATAGATAGACAAAACTTTATCAAAGACATTGATATAACATTTATAATAAATAAAAATTAGGATCACACCTGAGTCTTCTGTGCCCACATTTGTCCACAATTACAGGATTAAGGGCTATAATAAGGTTTAAGGGCTACGCATTCTGTCCTGTTAGGGTCACATCTTGTGACATCATGTCCTGTTTTTTGTTAGTTTACATGTCTTTGGTCTGTGTTGCATTCATATCTAATATAAACCGCCCCATACTTCATTTGGAAGCAGACTGAGACCCATATTTTCAGCGGTCTCGGTCCACTTGTTTGGTTTGGATGACAGCGTTCACACAAGTGTGAACACACCAAACATACAAAGTGTGAACACATCCTTAATTGTCATGAAATAATGGTCACAATGAAAAATTTTCATAATGACCCTGAAAAAAAAAATAATCAAAATGTTTTTTTTTTCTTCCATGTTGTGGTGAAATATGACTCGGGCATATATGCTCTTGACAGGTTTTGTGAGATTCACTCTAGGAGAAATATCTTTATGGTTATAAAAATACCATAACGTAAACACATATGCCCACACACACAGTAGGTATCTGTGTTGATAAGGAAATGCCCTCCAGCACAATGCCGGGGTCAGTTTTTTCCATGGATACAGAGCAGACTTCTGTGTTTCCATAACAACGCTACATTGCCATGAACACCTTGTGAGCATGTAATTAGGTGCACTTGTTTAGCTCCATAATCGCTTCATTCAAGCCTATTTTTGAAACCCAGTGTTTTCTTAATTACTTGTCTCTAAATGTGGACATCATTTTTTTTTCCCACCGGTGACTCATTTTTAACACCCCCTCCCCACACTTAGGCTAATTAAGCTAAACACTGTGTTAATGTGACATGATGATGAGAGAATGCACCAAAGCCTAATCAAGTAGCAAAACAACAAGACCATGCAAACGATCATATCCTATTCATTACAAGAGGTGAGCGAGTCAAAAAGTGTCGAATTTACACTGCAGGTTTCCAACCCCCCCGCATCTCAACTACAGATCAACAGATATTGCTTTTTTGACCAATACATAATTTGGTTTAATAACCAAAATGTCAAACTAATTTTAATTAGTTTTTTTCTGCTCTTTGCTGCAATGAATTAGACTACAACAATAAAAACTAAGGCTGGGCAACGATTAATCGCGATTAATCGCATCCAAAATAAAAGTTTGTGTTTACGTAATATATGTGTGTGTAGTGTGTATAATTATTTTGTATATATATATATATATATATATATATATATATATAAATACACACACATGCATGTATATATTTAAGAAATATTTGCATGTATATACTTTATATATATATATTAGGGCTGTCAAATGATTAATCGAAATTAATCGCATCCAAAATAAAAGTCTGTGTTTAAAAAATATATGTGGATGCACTGTGTATAATTATTTTGTATATATATATATATATATATATATATATATATATATATATATATACACACACATTCATGTAAATTTAAGAAAAAAATATTTATATATAAAATATTTATATTTATGATTATATATAAATCTATATACATGAAAATATTTCTTAAATATATACAAGCATGTATGTGTATTTATATATATACAATAATTATACACAGTGCACCCACATATATTACGTAAACACAAACTTTTATTTTGGATGGGATTAATCGTTTGACAGCCCTAATATTTATACATAATTAATATTATGTATAAATATTTGATATACTAAGAACACATTTTTCTTAAATATATACATGCATGTGTGTGTTTATATATACAAAATAATTATACACACACAACACACACATATATTACGTAAACACAAACTTTTATTTTAGATGCGATTAATCGCGATTAATCATTGCCCAGCCCTAATAAAAACACAACAGTATTTATGAAAAGTACTTAAAATGATAATTGTTAACAATAGATTTGTGGCATTTAGAAAAATAAAATATTTTGAAAAAACAATACACAAAAAAATAGATCATTTTATATTATATAATAAGTTTGACAAAATACTCGCTTTTCAGTTCATTTTCTTTGACCTGGGTCTAATTAATTATAATTATATATATATATATATATATATATATAATATAATTAATCCTCACATTTCTTGCTTGATAATGAACAGCTACCCACGATATAGATAAATCTGATAACTGATCAAGTTGAAAAGGATGAAAATCCAACAATATTGGCAAACAAATATCTGTCTCTCTCTAATCTCACAGCACTTGGAAGGCATGCAACCTGTCAGTGTCTTTATCATGCTCAACCACATTACGCTTCTTCTCAGGAGACTTCACAGCAATGACACTGAACAGAGAGAAGGCCTAGGGGGAAGAAAGGATGTCCTCTATTACCTTACGTGCCTTTGGAGGGAATTCACTTCAGGTAGGAAGGGACATACGCAGTGGTTGGGTTTGTGGCTGGGGGGAGGGGGGGCTGTGATCTCAGCATGGAAGGGAACAGCGTGTGTTGCTCCGGGAAGGACTGGGATTGGCACACGAGGAAGAAGGGAAGACGCCACGGGACGACCAGCCGCAACAGACGGAGGAGAGTTGCGTCAGAGAGCAGATTCAGGAACGCCGTGAAACTACTGTGGGAATTGGAAGTTGAAGTAGAGCAAACAGCACTGAAGTATTGCACACACACACTCACACGTCACGTACACACTGCAGCTAAATACAGTTGTCACTCCTCCAGAACGAGTGTTTAATCTCGTCCTGTAAGCAGAGAGTTTGGTCATTTATGGAACCGACAAATGCATTCTTGAACTGAATTCACTCCTGAAAACTTACTGGTGACAACTACATTAACCCGTGCTGTATGTGCCAAGAGTAGTTCACTTTTAAAAAACACTTTTGCTGATAATTTACTCACCCCCATGTCATCCAAGATGTCCATGTCTTTCTTTCTTCAGTCGAAACGAAATTAAGTTTTTTTGATGAAAACGTTCAAGGATTTTCTCCATATAATGGACTTCAATGGGAACCAAACGGTTCAAGGTCCAAATGAGAGTTTCAGTGCAAACTGCAAACTGTTCAAAGGGCTTTAAACGATTCCAGACGATGAATAAGGGTCTTATCTAACGAAACGATCGCTCATTTAAAAAATAACTAAAAAAGTTTAAGTTTTATAAGCTCAAATAATTGCCTTGCTCTGTTCTGTGATGAGCGTTCGTGACTCCTGTTCGAAATCTTTTTTTGAATCATGACTCGAAGGGTCCTAGATAAGACCTTATTCATCATCTGGAATCGTTTAAAGCCCTTTGAAGCTGCACTGAAACTCTCATTTGGACCTTGAACAGTTTGGACCCCCATTGAAGTCCATTATATGGAGAAAATCCTGGAACGTTTTCATCAAAAACCGTAATTTCTTTTCGACTGAAGAAAGAAAGACTATCAGAAAATTATCAGCAAAGGTTTTTTTTTTAAAAGTGAATTTAAAAGTGATTTTTGATTGATTCTTATTAGTTGTAAAACAAACAAAAATTATACTTGCAGCAAAACAAATCCAAAATTTGTTATAAACAGAGCTTAATAAGGACAATAAGCCCATTTGAGGACGACTTATGTCAGGAGAAAAAAAAAGGAGTCACTACATCTTGTCAAATTGTGTGTAGCTAAAGGGGAAAGTGACAATTCGGCGGCAGGTTGGGGAATTGAATGAAAAACCATCACCGTCTTTGGAACTAAATGGGTTTGAAGCTCACAGCTGGTGAAGTCTCTCTCTTTCTGCCCTCATCTATTTTCTCCATCTTTCCCCCTGGCGGGACCTTTCGAAGAGCAAAAGGGGCGAAAACAAGGAGTGAGCTAATAAGCATTCTCAGTGGTCCCAACTCTGACGTGTCGAGAAAGGTCATTCCGGATATATTTACTTATAACAGCACAATGCATTACGGGGACGGCACTCGTAAAACGCATAGAGCATACAATATAACTCACAGCGTGAGGGAAGCGCTTCATATCTCTGACAGCTTTTGCATGTGCGATCGCAATCGAGTATCCAGCGCCTCGCCTCGTTCAATCAAAAGCCTTTAATTGAGGTCGGACATTAAAGAGAGAGAAGCATCTGCGGGACGTCCCCGTGGTCAGCCCAGACCCGGAGATGAGCTGCTATATTAAAGTGTAAATATTCAAACGGTGTCATTGCTCAAACAGCTTGTCTGAACCAGACCAAGAAGTCATTTGGTTTAATGCTTTAAGATGCAGACCCACCACAAGGGAAATTGTCTGGTGACAGCCACTATTGCTCTTAAAATGCTTCCCTGCCAAGAATCTTAAACCCATCACCTGCTATGAAAGCCTCCTAAGGGGAGCGTGCCGAGAATTTCCACCAGATGGATATCCGGCGCCAACCGGAGCACTTCGGATACGGGTCGAGTCGAGCGTTCCTTGAATGTTTTGTCAATGTCGACTACTTTGCCAAGTGAAACAGCAGCCTGGGCAATTGCCTTGCGAATCATGAATAAGTTATTGAGAGGTTTCCTTGGCGATAAGGTTCACTGACATCTTTTGGACTGTGCGATAGCTCATGCTAATATGGAGGGGATGACGGATGGTGCTAGCCTTAGATAGCTTTGTCAGTGTCACAGGCCCCGTTCCCTGCTGGGTCCCGAGTAGCCCGGACCGGGCGGCGGCGGGCACGGAAAGAAGCGCGAGCGTCTGGAGAGAGACACCGGTGACAAAAAGCGAGCTCTCGATCTCCTAACTCAAATAACTACTTGCCTGAATCCCATATTTCTCTGTGACCTTAAAGGAAATGACAGCTCTCATCTGGGAGTTGGTGTCAGGTCAAAATACAATTGTTTTTTTTTTCTCTTGCTACCCTTCTCCTCTACCAATGACAGAGAAAATGGATGTTTGTCGGCAGGAATTCGCCATCGATATAATGACGCTCTCACTTTTCCTTTCCAGACTGGACCTGAAAGCTCATTTTAAAATGGACGAATGCTGTAAAAATGAATATGCTTAAAATTGTGGCAACAGATTACAAGCAATATTATTAATTAAATTTAACAAATTAGAATTGGGAAATATTTAATCAAATCAAAAAGCTAACCATTTAAAATGAGTAAAACTTACAAAAACAACCCAAAAAATATACATTTAAGTCACCATTATGGTGATCGGTGTTTGTTTTAGGTTTATGGTTTTCTCCTTCAGTGATTCTGCTTGTTAACATCAGGTGTCTTCAATGTTGGCAATACAAAATAAAGAGTATTTTATATTGTTATTAATTATTTATATTATATTATAACTTATATTATAACTATTATAATTATTATTAATTATCTTTATTTTTTGACATCTGTCTGAAAGGGAGATATTTTTGTTAAATTTTTTTGGGGCGTAAACATTACTCATTTTAAAGGGTTAACTTTTAAGGAATAATTTGATTAATTATTACTCAATTCTAATTTGGTAAATTTAATTAATAACATTGCTTGTGATCTGTTGCCACAATTCTATTGATTGGATAAAGCATATTCATTTTTACAGTGTAGGTAGTTAATTGCCAGTGTCCAGTGCTGTGTAATGATCCACTGCCTTAAAAGACAAAACTAAACACATTAACAACCCATGTTACTTTCATAAAGTGACATTTTTTTTCCTCGTTGTTTATGGAGGTTTAAAGTCAAGTTCACCTTCTGCATAAATACCAACTTTCCAAATCTATTCCTAATTGCTTTTATTGTTATTTATGTTTTATTGCTCTGATGTATCATTAGTGTTAAGAAAGTGCACACTGATTTCACATCAGTTTGCACAAACAGTTCTGGTCCATTTGTGCAAAGGCTACAATCTGTCAAGGTTACAGGGACGTGTCTTTCCAGATAAAGTGGCACGGATGATCAGAACTTGGGGAATATTGCCTGGAAATGATGCATGGCCGTTTGGGCTCTGCTGCATGCGAACGAGTCCAGGCCTTTGTCCCGGAGCACAGAGGGGTGTTGGACCACCGTTCTGCTGATCACTAGAGCTGAAAAGCCACATGTGAAATGCCCAAGTCATTGGTTTTCTAAACACACACCTAAATAGAACCAGTCAAGACTGATACACATCCTTTATATATAAGTGACCTCGTTTGACTCCATTTACTTTCTTAATACATGTTATTAGTCTCATTCATCAGTGCACATTATTTTAATGAATAAAAAAAGTGCATAATATTTCATCAAATATCATTAAATTGTCAAATCAAATAACTATGCAAGCATTTTAGGCTTTCTAGCTTTTCTAAAATTTTACAATATTGTAGTAATGTTAATTTAATAAAGGTTATTGTAATAATAACATTTTTGTTTTGTTTTTTGGTTTTTTTAGAAAAGAGAGTGTTACGAGACTTTCAGTCTTCTAAAATCTTTCTCAAAAGTGGATGTTCAGTAGTCCTTCACAAACCAATGCAAACGTGCATAAAAATCTGGGTCCACTCGGGTGTGTAATGTCCACTTTCAACAATCATATAACGTCCAGATTGGGAGAATCAGGTTCAGCCCATTTATTTATTTTGTTTTACTGTTAAATATCCCGTTTTGCTCAAAAATATGATGCATCATATAAAATGGGCTGCGGAAGCGGTTTCATGCAAGTGCAACTCATTCAGCGTGCTGTGATTCAGATGCATTTCCATTTGCAGATGTACAGACATACTAACATCATAATTATATATATGTGCATCTGAAAGTGAGGTTGCAATTAAACATACTAACTGACTAAAACAACCGATTTATTACTCGAAGGTGTCAGTTAAATAGAGATTCAGAACGGCACACAGCTAGAGCCTCGTGATGAAAGTGAAACAAGCTCTCATAACAATAATGAAGCCACGATTTTATTACAACCCAGGTCTGATAACACGCAGTCTTAAGTAGCCGTTTTCAACCCTTAAGCGTTTGGCTAATCATTAAAATCCCATTCTTTTCACTACCTTGACATATATCTTTTCAAACACAGTTTTTTTTTCCCCCAGCGTAATGTTAAAAACACAACTACTATTATTGACAAGTCAAGGGTGAGACATTAATTTAGATTTAATTAAACCATATCTATCAGTCGGATCAAAGTCGAGAAAATTCAATATGGAGCGTATCCGAGGGGGTCTTTCTTATTCAATCTCTTCTTCTACCGCTTATATACAGATTAGGGTCTCGGTTGGGCCGAAAGTGTTTTTTTTTATTCTTATTTACCAATTTTCTCACTTTGCAAGGTGCTTGAGAAACTTGACAGACACTTGGCAGGCTCAATGCCCCTCGCATCAAAGGCTCCTCTTTCATCTCCTCAAAAAAACTAGAATCTTTGTTTTTGTTTTTTTCCTTCTCTGCTCTGAATCTTTCAGATAGCGAGCTGGTGTGGGCAGGCATGAATCAGCCGCTCGCACTGTGACTCGAGTTAATCATGAATAATTGGCCCGGGCTACTAGTGAGGCATATGCTAAGAATGAGTGACTAATTATGCCTTTGGCTAGATGCTAGTGACCCCTCAGCCTGTTTGAGGAGTCGCAGCACGTTACTAATATAGGGGAGAGGTATAAACAAACAGGAATCCGGCTGTTTAGCTCCACTTGCCCAATTACAAGGATCCAATTAGAGAACAGAATCCCAGAGCCAGTAATACAATTTACGACCAAGGCGGGGATTTTATCTGCGAAAACTAAGCACGCTAGTCGTAATCTCAACAGCCACGCCATCTTTAATTTGGCGTATGGGCTACTCTAGGCCTTTTTTCACACTGTGAACTCATTTGGCTAAAGAAAAAAGAAAACTTAATTTACGATGCTGTCAGCTTTCACTGCACTACATCTAGATGCTTCTGGATGCGAGAACAAATCCGACATGCAAAAAAATGTGCAAATAACCTTCTGATGATCAACCAAAAGACCTTAAAGGGATAGTTCACCCAAAAATGAAAATTCTGTCATTAATTACTCACCCTCATGTCGTTTCAAACCAGTAAGACTTTCGTTCATCTTCTGTACACAAATGAAGATATTTTTTATGAAATCTGAGACTACCAGTTCATAAAGAGATTGTAAAACTAATCCATATGAATTGAGCGGTAAAATATTTTTCTAAAGTTTAGGACATCTTTATGAAACGTCAAAGCTGTCAATGGAGCGACAGAAAGCTCTTAGGTTTCGTTAAAAACATCTTAATTTATGTTCTGAAGATGAACGAAAGTCTTGCGGGTCTGGAACGACATGAGGGTGAGTACTATCCCACTAAAGTCAAAAAAGTTAACAGGATTTATAGTTCTCAACAGATCTGCACAGGTTGCCAGTAAACTCAATACCTGTAAATAATCATTGGAACATGACTGTGCAAAGTGCTTGATAAAGAATAAGTTCAATCCATCCAATCCATCCAGCATGTGGTCTTTATCCAACACTTCAATGTCCCTGAGAAAGACTGGGCAAAGAGCAGCTCCATCTAAAATTGGAGCGGTGCTGAGTGCCAGTTGCCAAACTCAGCGGGATGCTTTTAAGGCCCAAGGCTGGCACGATCATCTCAATTTTTTATTATTTTTATTTATTTATTTGTATTTTTCAACTGCAGACAAGTCTGCAGCAGTCTGTGAACACCCAGACCAAACGCAGAGGATATCTGGTATACTAACACACTAGAGCAGCACAGACACTGTTTTAAATGCAGACTCTGGAGAGATTTTGTTTGTTGGCTAATTAGCCTAATGCCGACTGGTTTTTCAGCCGGCATTGTTATAATTGCAGCCAGTTTATGCCGCTGACCTTTTTTTCAGCTGCATTTTTTGCATCTGCAGTCTTTATTAGTGCAAATTTTATGCAAGTACATGTTTTTTTCATGTCTTGCTTGGTAATGTTGTGTGTGAGAGAGAGAGAGAGAGAGAGAGAGAGAGAGAGAGAGAGAGAGAGAGAGAGAGAGAGAGAGAGAGAGAGAGAGAGAGAGAGAGAGAGAGAGAGAGAGTGTGTGTGTACCAGATATAAATTTGCAATTCAGGACTGACTGCTGCTTTATCAGTATTGTATTTTCCTTGGAGTCTTTCTTTGGCGTGAGATGATCATTTCTGCACTACACTGACCATTCCTTCGTCACTCCATCAAGGCTCAGACTTTATGCATTTATGGCCTTTATTTCTTTGCCTTCAATGAAAGATTCTATTTCCAAAGAGAAAGACATTGACATTGACTATAAGCCGTGCCTCCTTCTGCATCAGTACATTTAAAACACAACCAAACATTACATAAAAAAACAGTACACCTCTGATCTCATAAATTTGTGCAAATGAGAGACATCATTTTTTAATACCAAAAATGTTTAAAGGAGTAGTTCACTCTTCAAAAAACTTTTGCTGATAATTTACTCACCCCCATGTCTTCCAAGCTGTCCATGTTTTTCTTTCTTCAGTCGAAAACAAATGAAGGTTTTTGATGAAAACGTTACAGAAGTTTTCTCCATATAATGGACTTCAATGGGAACCAAACGGTTCAAGGTCCAAATGAGAGTTTCAGTGCAAACTGTTCAAAGGGCTTTAAACGATTCCAGACGATGAATAAGGGACTTATCAAGCGAAACGAGGGCTCATTTAACAAGTAAATACCAAAGTTTAAGTTTTATAAGCTCAAATACTCACCTTGCTTTGTTCTGTGAATGAATCTTTTTCAATTTGTTCACTTCGTTCGTTGAATGAACCAAATGACCAGAAAAAAGATTTGTTGATTTTGCATCACAGAACAGGGCGAGCATTTGAGCTTATAAAACTTAAACTTTGGTATTTACTTGTTAAATGATCGATCGTTTCGCTTGATAAGACCCTTATTCATCGTCTGGAATCATTTAAAGCCCTTTGAGCAGTTTATAGTTTGCACTGAAAGTGTCTTTTGTACCTTGAACCGTTTGGACCCCATTGAAGTCCATTATATGGAGAAAAATCCTGGAATGTTTTCATCAAAAACCTTCATTTCTTTTCGACTGAAGAAAGAAAGACGTGGACATCTTGGATGACGTGGGGGTGAGTAAATTATCAGCAAAAGTTTTTTTGAAAAGTGAACTACTCCTTTAAATAAAGACTGAAATCAGAAATGTATTATTTAAAAATCGAATAAAAATATGAATGCTCCCTATGTAGGGACTAGGAAGTGAGGCTACTCCATACGTTTTGGAGCACAGCTCTCTGAACAGTTCATAAGAGATGTCTAATAAACCATCTTTGACAGACACGCAGTCCTTGAATGAGTTTCCAAGACAAAGAGAAAGTGTAGAGGTGATGGCAGCAGGTGTCACCTGTACTAAAAGCATGGTGCTGAAAACTGCCCTTAATGAAACAGGCCTTTACAAAGGGCCAAACAAGAACAGTGCTTATCCAGCAAAAGCGCTGCTAGATGGAGTGTAAAGTGCACACATTTTCCATGACGCCACAGTAATGAGGTTTTATATTGGACTGGCTTCTAACTCGCAACCCACCAGCCCAGTGGCATCTACTGCTGCTTCTCAGTTCATCCCTACAGCCAAAATGAACCTGCTGCACCAAAATAGCGTCACGTTTAACATGATCAGATTGCAAAATCTACTAGGACCAACTTCGAATGGCAGTTTTCTATGTGATTTGTTTCAAGGGTGTTGTAAGAGCCCACCTCTGGTCACTACTGTACATACAATGTGGGTCATAAGTCCTGCTTACGAAAACAAGTCCAAGTAAAAGAACAATATTAAACCATTGCCTGTTTCCTGTCTGCTCTTTTGGTTCACATCAGCCTCAACTAGTTTAATGTTGTGTAATACATCAACTCATTTATAAATATATATATATATATATCCACCCCTTATAAGGGACTGGATAATCCTGATTAAAGAAACTATACTTGTGGAGAAGATTGGATGTATGTTAAAAGGTAAATCTGAAATCTGAAGTTGTGGAAAACGCCGTTGAACTGTATTGGGATTGAATATAAGTCTATCATGTATCCTTAAATGCTTATATGAGGATGTTGTAACTCTGTATTTGACTACGCTGCCTTTGTGGGGGTTTTTTTTGTTCTTTTTTTTTTTTTAATTGAAACTGGTTAATGCCAATGCTCCATGTATGCTGTTTACTCTGAAAAAAACTAACAATATATATATATATATATATATATATATATATATATATATATATATATATATATATATATATATATTAGGGCTGTCAAAAATATTAATTGCAATTAATCGCATGCAAAATAAAAGTTTGTGTTTACATAATATATGTGGGTGCACTGTGTATAATTATTTTAGATATATAAATACACACACATGCATGTATATATTTAAGAAATATTTTCATGTATATTCTGTATATAGATTTATATGTAATTAATATTATATATAAATACAAATATTTTATAAATAAATAATATTTTTTTTTCTTAAATATACATGCATGTGTGTTTTTTATATATATATACAAAATAATTATATACAGTGCACCCACAAATATTATGTAAACACAAACTTTTATTTTGGATGCGATTAATCGCGATTAATCTCTTTGACAGCCCTAATATATATGTATATATATATATATATATATATATATATTATAAAAAAAAACCCTTGTAGGAGCCTTTCAGTAGCTGCACCCATTTAATAACATGACCTCATTACTATATGACATTATTCTTCTGCTTTCCTCAAATCGGGAGTCAAAAATCAAATCGATAGCGCGGCACCGGGGAGATTAAATTAAGCATGGCACAAACTGATTAGCTCATTTCATTTTGTTTCAGAAACTCTGCCAGCACACCACACAGGCAGATGCTACACCCGTTCAGGATAGAAAACTCACTCAGCATTCCTCCCCTCTTGACCAAATCATGGACACACACGTGTTTGGCCTCACAGATGTTCTTACGAATCTATCTACGGGGGAAAAAAAGCACTAATTTTTGCTGAAAGATGATGAAGTGTTGCCTTAAGTATTAATAAAGTGTAGGTAAGTCGTGCGCATTAATCACTGTCTCTGCGCAACGGTGTTCCTCAAGGGTCCGTCCGCTGAATCTCGGAAATTTATCCGATTCTCCAGCCGGTCCTGATGAAACACAGTCCGTGTTGCACGCGCACATGCAAATTAATGAATAAAAATAAATAAATAAATGAAAAGCAGGGACTCTAAAGCCCACTAATACTTTATCATGGTCACGGTGGCCGTCAGACAACAGGCTCCTTGGGAGTCCACCTCACCGCCGGCCAATAAAGAAAGCCGACATGGTGCAGATTACCAAATGATGCTCCGGCATACATAATAGAGATCATGTAACTTCTCAAACGCATAGTTTCTCTCTGCACACTAATTAAATCAATGGAGAGACCTGGGTGAGAGAGAGAGAGATTGGTTGGTGAAATAATGAAGCGCTTTAAAAATGATCTGTGCTACTGTGGGCCCGCTGGCCTAGACAGACTTGAGTCGAGGAGGGATATGCAATATGCAACCAAATAGGCGAGGTATATTAATCTTGGCATGCCTCTGAGCTCCGGCTAAATGAGATGGTCCCTGCGCAACTGCCTCAAATTTTGATTTGCCCCCCCTCCTTCTTTTCCCATAGATTGGTGTCCGTAGTCCTCATTGATTTAATGTTTAAAGCTCCCTTCCTCCCCGTACCTGGTTTGGAATTACAATGGAGTCTGACAAAGCAAACTGATGAAACTCTGCATCTTCAGAAGAGGCGTCAGCGTGAAGCACGGAGACGGATACCCATACAAATACATTTCCCTTACAGCTGTCTGGCATCTCGGCACGCCGCCTGAGGGGAAACATACGCATGTTGGATACAGACGGCCAGGTTTACTGTCGTAAGAGTCATTTAGGAGCTTTAGGATGACATCAAATCTCAATTTCTGACATCCTTTATAGCGAAAGGCATGTTTTATGAGAGCGAATTCTCCTTTTGGACAGCGTTCGTTATTATTCCCGCATGCAAAGCCGTGATTGAACATGACCGGGGTTTGTAAAGATTACTTGAGCTTTAAAAGCAAACAGCATCTTTCATGTGCACAGTATTTCTGACGGTTCTCACAAGAGTCACTGCTTTTTTTTTTCGAGCTCAAAATAAATATTTCATATTTTGCAAAGTTGCTGAGCCGCAGCGAGCTGGGTAGACCTTACACACAGTTTTGTTTGGTGCGGGATGAAGTCGAAGGCTCTTCATCATTAGAGGCGATCTTATCACGAGGGACCTCACGCTAATATTTGATTTCCTCAAGCTTTTCTGCCCAACAGAGTCGGTTATGACAAGGCGTATGCATACTACATCATAACACGCGACTCAATAAATAATGATACGCTTAAATGCACCGAATTTTAAAAACTCACCATACGAAACTAAACTAAAAAATGTGCTTTCCGGCATGAGATTAAAAGTTTATCATTTCAGTTTCTGGTGACATGAACAATTCCATTAAAATTCATATTAAAACATTTCAGATGGCATAGATTAGGAGTGTCCAATCCTGTTCCTAGAGATCTACCTTCCGGCAAAGTTTAGCTCCAACACTGATCCAAAACACACAAACCAGCTAATTAAGATTTCCAGGATTGATCAACTCTTCAGGTTGGTAGATCTCCAGAAACAGGATTGGACATAGATCATTACGTTGGAATTTTTAAAGGGGTCATGAACTGGCTTTTTAAATTTTCTTACATTGTTGTCTGAGGTCGACTTATGGCGTTCGCTTGGGTTTTGCATTCAAAAACATCAAAATGAATTAATAATAGGCTATTTTGTACCCTAGTTTCGAGCCTAGCTGAAAAGCGCTCGGTTTTTATGGGCGTCTCGCATTGAAGACTTGGAAGTAAACGCCCACTGCTGTGAGTGGATAACAGTTTTGCATATTACAATGAGTTTCGACTCACCCGTCAGTGCATTGGGGGAAATTGTTTTGAAAACGTCCAATGTTGCAAAAAATGATTCGCTCATACACGTTCGACCGAGAGCCCGTGTGTTGCACCATTCCTGTCGGCTCTCTTATAGACGGCACAGCACCGTTCTTTACTCTTAATCGGTCTACAAATCCAGTCTTGTTTACAAAACAATCCTCAGTGAAATGAAGCGAACAGACGGACGATGTTTTACCTCATCAGCTGGAACGTCATTAAAAATAAAGTTTAACCATTGGAATCCAGAGGAGGCATATGCAACGACTGTCTTCATCCACAACCAGGCGCTGCAATTTGTATTGCTCGGTAGCTCGATCCGGTTTGTCGTCACGAGGTAGGAATCTATGTTATTTAGCTATGCGTGTAATGCGCAAATCGGTGGGCGGGGCTAAACCGGCCGTGTCGAAGTAGGCGTTTATCCTCTTTGACGTCATAGCACTTTGAAAAACGAGTCGTTTTCTGAGCCTGGTGTCAATAAAAGCTTTAATTGGACGAATAAGGACGTTTTCAGTTCTGAAACTTACAGGATATTCTTATAATATGATGACCTCTTAGATGTCAAAAGCTCAAGGAAGATTTGATTTCTCCGCTCATCACCCCTTTAATCAGGCATTGTATAGAGTACCCATTTAAAGTTATTTTGAGGTCGAATGAATGAACGAATTGTTCATCACATGGGCACCACATTGGTACAGCTTGCACTAATGCTATATTAGAGTGTGAGAGCCATACTTTTGATTCATATATGTCTCAGAGCAAACAAACCACCGCTGAGAGAAACATGCAGTTATTGACTCTGCCTTACTTGTATGTTTTTTCTTTCATGCTAAACGGTTGAGTGAGGTACTTGCCGATGATAAGACAAGTTGTGTATCACAAAGATTTATTAAATCCATTTTCCCCTAGAGAGAGAACAAACACAATGTGTACTATTTACCAGAGCCACTCAAAGAGCCAAGATGAATGATGCGGAAAGAGCTTCCTCTCAGGTAAAAGGCAGATAGTATCTCGAACAGAGCAGGGCATTGTAATCAAAACTATCTGACCTCTATCTGCAGTGCCGTACACCGGAGGGCCCAGTCCGATGGGACGTACACGTTGAAAAGAGGACATCAGTCATACGGGTCAGTCTGACCTAACGGCTTAGCCATACAGCAAGGTCATATGAATACAGGATCAAAAGACTACGCGTCCGCGAGGAAAGCGTTAGAGGTCGAGTCGGATTATGAAGGATCCGACCCCTGTGCGCAGCTTAGACAAATCTTTCTGATCTATTGTTCAAAACGCATGGCGTTCGCTTTGTGACAGCCTCTATTTGAAACCTATCTGCACCGGTGCTGCGGCATTCAACAATGGGGCAATTTGTTTTACCTTATCTCGCAAATGAGCGATGCACCTTCGAGTGACAGCATCTTTATGCTGCATCGTAGCATTGCCGCAAAGCGGAACGTTAATACACAAAGCTAATTGATGGCAATTGTAAGTAGGTGCACGGCACGGTGATATTGGAGAGGCTTTGAAAATTGTCACAGGAGAGGGTTTGTATGGGGCTGATGATTGTGTGGGAAATAATAGCTGGCTCGAGGTCTTGGCTGTTTCTAGGTGTTGTCGGAAATTGAAAACTGCTGAGGCATTTCAACATCAACTCCTCGTATTATGGAGCGTTGTTTTCTGCATGCAGCATTATTCTGCAGCCTTTTCTCCAAATGCTGGACTTCCAACATTTAACAACACATCAGTATTGGACTTACTTAAAGAAAAAAAAAAAAAACATGACTGTGATTTCTTCACATATTTGAGCGTAAATCTCATGAAAACTTGCCAGGGTTGTTTCACACCAAAACCAATACAAGAAAAGGGAAAACGAAGAAAATTACATTTTGTATAAAGAAATTCGTTTCTTTTAGGGCCATTCATGTGGCTTGTGTTATTTTTCATGAATTTGCATTTGCTTGTAATTTCAATATTCTAAAAAGTAGTTCACGTTTCTGTTCTAAAATATAAGTAAAAATTTTCAATTATTTTTTTTTTGTATGAAATACGGATGTAATCCAGCAAAAACAAATACTAGAATTATTTATAAATAATTGATTTGTCATTAAAATAGCCACAAAGAAAAAGATAATGCCTAGTAAAATAGACAATTTTTATTAATTTTTAATCTTTTTTTTTAGGGCTGTGCAAAAGTTAATTGCGATTAATCGCATCCAAAATAAAAGTCTGTGTTTACATAATATATTTGTGTGTGCTGTATATAATTATTTTGTATATATAAATACCTATGCATGCATGTATATATTTAAGAATTATTTGCGCTTAAATTCTGTGTATGTGTATATATATATATATATATATATATATATAAATACATAATCTATATATATTATATAAATATTTTATATATGAATAACACATTTTCTTAAATATATACATGCATGTGTGTGTATTTATATATACAAAATAATTATATACAGCACACAAATATATTATGTAAACACAGACTTTTATTTTGGATGCGATTAATCGCAATTAATTTTTGCACAGCCCTACTTTTTTTAATTTTAGGGTGAAATATGGCCCATGAAATGTTTATGACCGAAAGACACCTACTGAAATTCCATCTGATTGCTGATTGAATATCAAACCATGTCATTTCAGACCCAGAAAATCTGATAAACTGTGTACAAAACATAATTAGCGATGTCGGACGCATAATTTAGGACCCCACTGATTTGGCTTTTGTAATTAACTGTTCTTAATTAAACATGAAAGTGAATGGCATCAGTGAGTTTTTAATACAGATGCTCTTGGCTTATTAAAGTCAGTAAAACACAGTGGCCTGTCCTACACTGTGCCTGACACTTCGTTTTCATTATCAAGTCAAAACTAACGCAGAGCTTAGCACCATGACAAATTGGTGTTGCATTGCCAAAACCACTGTACCGATCCTTCCCTGGCTTCCTGAACCATCGCAAAAGAGGACAAGCTAGCTGTCGTACTGATGAGCCGCCCTTGAGTCCTCTTCGCGTCACAGTGCACCTGTCACACTGGCCTCATGTACGTGACGGCAGCGCTCGGAGATAAAAAACAGCTGTCCGGATCGCCGTCTCGATTGTGTTCACAGGACAGGCCTGGATGCGGAGGTCAGACCCGACGAGGGCTTATTAAGGTCAGCTGTCACATCCGTGTGTGTTTGTGTGTTTACCCATCTGCTCCAGTGTGGGTTGCTGGTTTGTTATCTGGATATTTAACGATTTGGAGACAGTCAGGAATGAACTATAATCTGTTAAACACGGAAGTCCAATCATTCTCGTCAGCTTAAAAAATATTGTTGGTTTAACTTAAAAAAAATAAGTAACCTGGTTGCCCTAAAATTTTAAGTTCATTGAAATGGAAAAATTGAGTTAATACAATGAAGGATATCGATTTAATCGTCAGAAACTCAAAATATTACGTTATCAGTTGATTTGACAAAAGAAAGCATGTTGTGACTACAAATCAGTATCAATTTACATGGGTATCAATAAGTGGTAAATATCTAATTAATAAAACTATGAATATAAAGTGGTGTAGATTTTGGAACTGAAACTGAAACTACAGGCTGATTAATTGGCCATTAGCTATAGCATCAAAGTGAACGCCCATATAACGCACAAATTCCATCATAAAAAAAATAAGTAAACAAATGGAATGAACAAATAAATAAATAATAATAAAAATATTCCTTCTATAAGTGTAAATATGGTTGGGGCAGGAAGGGTACATACTGGATTAACAACATAAAATAAATCAAACAACACTGATGCACACATGACTAAATAAAGCAAACTTAACAACAAAGAATCAAAGATGGGAGAAATAAAAGATGAAATGGTTACCAAGGTTATGATGGAGGTCAAGGTTCAGATGGCGGGTTCAAAAAAACTGGGAAACCACAATGGCAGATGCTCTGTCGTCTCTGAAGGAAACAAAAGTACAGGGAAAATGAATGAATGCGGCCAAAGACAGCTTTATGAAAACATGCAGTCCAGAAGGAACAGGCCTACAAGTGAGATTAGATGTCATTAGCACAGCAAGATAACAAACAAACATTGTCAACAATAGGTCAGTTAAGGAGGAAAGTACTCGCTGCTCAAAGGGGAAAGCAGCCTCATTAGCTCAACGCTACGTTTAAATTGGCTGCTTTATGAACAAAAGCGCCCTGGTCAATTTATGCACGTTTCTGCCTTTTGTCCTTTCCACGCAACATATGCTCTGCTAACCCATTATAAAATTACCTTTGAGATTTACTGTAAGAAAAGACTCTTTGTTTTTTTTGTTTTTTTTTCATTTTAAACCCACTGAGAACATTAAAAGTTACTTATCGCACGGATAAGCCAGACTTTTTCCGGTGGCTTTTTTTTTTTTTTACTCCACATTGTTCAAACATAATGAAATTAACATAAACTACGTTCAAGTCTAATCAGAAATTGCTCCTCCAACAGGGAATACGCTGCTTGATGTAATTATTGAACTCGCCTGGAATGTTTTGGGCTTGCGATTATTTTCTGTTTTTAATGCGTTTTTAATTGTAGCAGCGTTCTTATCTTCCCATGCAGATTAGCATCAAGCCATTTGTTTGCAACAACAAACCGGCCGCGTGTTCAGGGCACAGCTAGCCCACCTCCTGGACACGGTCGGGCCTTTGATTCCAGGCCCGGCGTGGATCCGCATGCTAATGAACACTTGCGACAGCTAAAATACGATTAGCCACGGCGCAGCTCCTATGTACACCAGTCCTGAAGCGCACAATAAAGCAGCCCAAGAGCGCTAGCTGGCATTTTTCGCCCTCTCTTTTTTCCCGATGCCGTTTTGTCACCAGTGAAAAGCCATCAGCAAAATGAGATAGTGTTTACAGGGCGAGCCGGATGAAAAACAGCTCCGGTAATGTCTGCCGTTCAGTGGACTATAAGTGTTGATACGCAGAGAAGCTTTAATGGGAAAGAAAAAAAAAAAAGACGAATGCTCTCGCCATAATTACAACTGTTTCGGTGTGCGTAATTGTGATGGTTTCTTACACCCAGACAGAAGTGCTAACAAAAGCAGCCCCTTGAACCAAAATCCCCCCTCGTCTAATGATTCAGGAATCTAATTTCCCCGCACCTAATGATTGCGAACAGAAAGGGTTCTGCGCAGTAATAGCCGGTTTCATTGTAAATAAGCACAGAAATAATCGTGATGAGCGAATTATTCCATGTGCGACTAAAAACATAAGCAGAAGCAAGATTAGCAGGTGTCTTTGAGACAGTTGCAACTGGGAAAAAATAAAAGATCAGCAGTGTATACAAAATTAAAGCAATAAGGAGATGTGTCTCGCACTTCCCTCGCATACCGCAAGAACTGCTGAATCATCTGTGCCGCCCTGCCTACAACCACTCATTTCATTACCGCAACGGCGTTCATTAGCATCCAATGCGTGCAAATAGTAATTTAAGAAATGATCAGTGCCGTAAAGGTGGTTGGAGAGCATGGAAATGACGGCATGGTGAGAATACAAGCGCTTGTGTTAGGCTAATGGGAGCGTCCTCCTTCCAGCAAGCTGCACTTCAGCCATGTATATGTTCAAATTACTCTCCCACTTACCCTCCGACCAATCTCCGAGATTATATTAGGGTGACTTTTACAAACACGGACTCCGGATCAGGGACGACACGAGCATTCATCAGCGCGGGGCTCGTCATCGTCACGTGAGGAGCTCGTTTTAGCCCGTGCAGTTTCTCAAGTGCAAGAGCACACGGGGCGCAATTACCCGTCCTTCGGGAAATACACTCTGAATAGCTCATCAATACTTGTTACTTCTGTACGACACCGAAGCTAGATTTATTCATTCCCTGCCTAAACTCCCCCGGATGTGCACTTTGAGCACAGCCGTTGTGTGGAAGCGCTGGATAATTAAGCATGTTTGCTGGGTTTATCTCCGTGGTTTGACAGTTGCGTGGCTCTCTTTTACCCACAAGCGCTTGACTTTAACAGAGAGTGTTAAAGGTGTTTGAATCGAAGGGTCACACATAAAAAGGGGCCAAAATTCATTTTGGGAAATCTTCCCAATGCATGAACTGACTCGAGAGAACACAAATCGCCTCGGGGAGTGACGGCAAGAGCTGTAAGCCAAGATGGCGAGATGCCTCATCTTGACTTTGAGATGAATCTCAAAGGGACTGGCTTTTTCAAAAGTGGTCGGGATGCTCATTGAGGCCATGAAGAGTGACCGCTGAAATCATGAAATGGACCACAGTCAAAATTGATAAGTAAATATCCTATTCGTTTTCTTTATGAAGGAACTGATGCTGACAATAAACTCTTGAAAACAGGCTCAAGATTGTTAATCAATGCTTCTTTTAAAGCCATCAGCCCGCATTATTTCCAATTTTTTTTTAAATGACAGCAGAATTCCTGGTGAAAAACTGCATTACCCATGCCTTTGTTAATCAATCTCCACCAATCAGAGAATGAAACACGACAAAATAACTCTTTACTGTGGCCTATGTCACAAAAAAATTGAAGACCGGAAGTACGCCTCCTAGTAGGGATATGGCTCTTCCGGTTAGCTTTTTACAATGGTGGAGTCCGATAGATAACGCTGGACCAAATCTCTCTACAACCTGCCTGAAGTCACATATGACGATGTGGTTTGGATAATAAATGAAAAATCTCAAGTGGGAACGCGTGAAAGCTGAGGCATAGCTGTCTACATCCTGATGCAGAGCAACCCGATAGACTACAACAACAGCCGCGGCTAACTCTAGCCGTTCACCAGTAAGGTAAACGTTTCTATGGTAACAGTGTGTTGGACCAATCAGCAGATGGTGCTACTACGCTTAGGATTGTGGGTGGTGTAGTTTTCTTTCATAAGATCGCAGATAAAACATGTTTTTCTTTAAACAAGGTTGATTTAATACAAACTTATAGCTTCAACATGAGCAAAAACCTCATAGCTCGTGGTCAGTCCACCTCGGATGGTTTAGACATTAGGGCTGATAATCTAAATCCTTATCGAGGAATACTGTGACATAGGCCTATAGAGTCAGTCTCCATACTCATGCAATAGCATGCAAATCACTCTTAGAAGAAAAAAGGTTCTATATAGAACCTTAAAAGGTTCTATCAGCGCAACATATTTGGAACCCCTAAAAGGTTCTATACACTCTTAAAAAAAGGTTTCCTCTGGGTTCTATATAGAACCCTGGGGTTCTGTACTTGGCCAATAGAACATTTCACCAAAAAAATGGTTCTGTATAGAAGAACCATTTTGGAGTTCCATATATGAAGCGGGGGATGGAACCATTTCTGGTTCTAAATAGAACCATTTCTTCTAAGAATGTATTTTACCTGAACATTTCAGCCTGGGAGTCTTTAAATCGAACTAAATTCTGGGAAAATCTTTTTTGGACCCACAATGGCCATAGATGTTACAATGTGATTGTGTTTTAACTTGACCTGTACCAGGTACACAATAATATAGCTTAGCTGTCCGCTCATAGTAACTGCAGTACTCGAGAGTGCCATATAGAAGGCAATTCAACACACAATAGTAGCGCTATAAAGGAAGGATTTTGAAACTCTGTCACTATTCCTGCCCGTATGAAGAAAGCACTGTCACTTTTAGAAGGATATAAAAGAACCCTAAATCCTAAAGCCAAGTGAGTGGGGATTTGAAGTGATGTGGCTTCACGTTTGTCGCTGGCGGGGAGGGGGTTGGTGGGTATGAAGTGACCTGTCACATAGGACTGCCACTTCAGGTCATGCTCATTCTCCTTGTGTTCTTGAGAAGACAAACGCCTTCCCTAAAAGCCATTCGATGTTTTTTCCCTTCCTTGTTCCCTCTCCTTTTCACACGAACATGATGGAGCTTATCGCTAAAGACCAGCATGCAGATGTTATCAAGAATAGACTCAAAACGCTCCTCGTGGAAACAGACTGTGTTCTCTATCAGCTCATATCATATAGGCCTATAGAACACAACACAACTGTATCTGCCTCGTATCTGGAAAAAAACTATAATATCAAGAACAACATCAAAAACATTAATATGAATGTTTTTTTAATTAATTAAAGGTAGGGTATGGGATTTGCAAAACGGCCGTCACACTGGTGTCACACTGGTGTCTTGTGTTGCCAGATTGGGTGTTTTTCACTACATATTCATGTTTACGTGTGTTTTAGCTGGGTTTACGACTGGAAGGCTCTACAGAAATCTGCCACCCTATTGAACGAAGTTAAACTGAGAGAACGTGCGTTCACAGACACCAGAATGAACGCGTTCACAGTAACGTTCATCAGGAAGTAATACAGTGCGTTCGGTTCACGTTCGCCCAAAATATGAACGCGTTAATCGCATCCAAAATAAAAGTTTGTGTTTATATAATATATGTGGGGGCACTGTGTATAATTATTATATATTAGGGCTGTCAAAACGATTAATCGCGATTAATCGCATCCAAAATAAAAGTTTGTGTTTATATAATATATGTGGGGGCACTGTGTATAATTATTTTGTATATATATAAAAACACACATGCATGTATATTTAAGAAAAAAAATATTATTTGTATATAAAATATTTATATTTATATATAATATAAATTATATATAAATCTATATACATAATATATATGAAAATATTTCTTAAAAATATACAAGCATGTGTGTGTGTTTATATATGTAAAATAATTATACACAGTGCCCCCACATATATTATGTAAACACAAACTTTTATTTTGGATGCGATTAATCGCGATTAATCGTTTTGACAGCCCTATTATATATATATATATATATATATATATATATATATATAAATACACACACATGCTTGTATATATTTAAGAAATATTTTCATGTATATTCTGTATATAGATTTATATATCATTTATATTATATATAAATATAAATATTTTATAAATAAATAATATTTTTTCTTAAATATACCTGCTTGTGTGTTTTTTATATAATACAAAATAATTATACACAGTGCCCCCACAATTATTATGCAAACAGAAACTTTTATTTTGGATGCGATTAATCGTTTTGACAGCCCTATTAACAACATAATATATGTTTTTTTTTACAACAAACAATTTACTTCAGGTAAAAAAAATTCTGCTTCAACACTGAATTTGCACAAATGACTATGAAAAACCCCTTCACACTGAATAAAAAGTACTGAATGTTTCTTTTAAAAAAAACAACAACAGTTTAGCGATCGTCGCAGGGACTCGGCCATAAACTTGCAGAAAGTCTCTTTATTGTCTAGGCTCAAAAATGCAGACTACATTGTTTAAAAAGCATGCCTCAGCAAGGCCGTCTGACCCCAGAAGAAACTTAAAAATCCTCTCCGAACAGCCGCAGTCTGGGGGCTTGATCAAGGCTTAAAGCATCACACCTTGTCACAGGAACACAGTGCTCAGCGTGGATGAGAGAGGACAGGCGGGTTATGAATTTGAGATTGAGGTGGCATGATTTGCTGCTCTCCACACTGTTAGAGTCCCATCAACCTCCTGTACATTATTAATGGAGCGCCAAGGTAATGCAAGGTTGTCTTAGGGGTTTTTTAATCATGTAAAAATTACCCTGACAGCATGGCATCCATTTTCTAAATGAGAACCGGTTAGCTTAAGAGCCTAGGTCACCACTCACGGATTGCGTCGAAGTTGGAGCTAAAACATTTTTTTTTTTTCAAGGAAAAGACAAGAGGAGAGCCGGTTCTGGTGAACGGAAAACGGCGAATTGCAGCTCTCCCGTGTTCTGTGTTTTGTTTCTACACGGCTATCGCTTGACAGCGTTCTCATGTTTCAGAGGATGCCTCGCATTCTCCGAGAACTGCCAACATGTGTGCCTGGAGGCCTGAAGGCAGGCAATTTTAGCACTGCGCTCAGAATCAATACTCTATCTCACTGTCAGAGTGCAGCGCACCAATCCTTCAAGGCCCCCGTTATTTATATTGTTTTAGCCCCACAGTCACAAAAAATGCACTGATGATGAACGCTGTTCCTCTCTTGCTCTTTCCCCGTAAGTGAAAGAGCACAGGAGGGGAGTTAAAGGTTGGTGGAGGCATTATAGTATAATGCCCCTGAAAGTGCTTTTTCCCACAATGCCCAGCATGAGCAAATTCATTTTCTTTTCTTTTTTTTCAGCTACAGGTCACGGGTTCCTGACAGCATGCTTTCTAAACGTACATTCAGATTGAATACGCGCTACATCCCTCTTTAAACGTTTGCAACCATTATCGTCATCATTGCAGCATTTCCTGTCAATCCCAGTACTATCGCGTAAATGTTTTGAAAGGACGATTACACAAAATCTTATGCACTTAAGACATGGAGTGGCTGAACCTTTCTGACATGGAGGTTTCTGCAATCGACCTTTTGCAATCTAAAGAAACAAATATCTGTTGCCTTTTTAGAGGTTATCACAATTTGATATGTCTGAATAAGAGTAGTGCTATTCGAAATAATCAGTACCAGATCATGCGAGAAATTGGAAAATAAGCGGGTATATCGCAAATACATTTTCAAAATACACATTTACGTCTTGTAGTACTGGTATTTTCTTTAGAAAATGCAAATCCAGTTGTCTATGATGATCAACAGCATGTCACATGTGGTTGCAAATAAGAGATTTCTCCAGTAAATCGTTCAAAACAACAATAGACTACACTCTTAGAAGAAAAGGTTCTATCAGCGCTATGTATTTGGAACCCTTAAAAGGTTCTATACAGATCCCTTTTAAGGGTTCAATAATAAGAACCCTACTTTGTAACCAGGAAAAAGGTTCTCTATGGAACCGTTTGGGTTCATTCATTATCATTTGTTTTGTACTTTCCGGATTAAATATTTCATATTAATGACAAACATCAAGACCCTAAAATGTATTTATGAATGCATGCGAATGATATGGGGGTTAGAAAATGTATACATTTATATCATTTTATGTAGTTAATCGATATCACACGAAGAGTGCATTTCAGTTTTTCTCCTCCAAAAATCAGCATGATTAAAATGTTACTACAACAGTTTAATAAACAATAATTTAATTACAACTACAAAATGCTGCAGAATAATTTAATATATGAATGAATAACAGCCTATAAAGAACCTTTGTGACAAAAGGGTTCTTCTAATCATTATAAAACCTTTTTTAGCATAAAAGGTTCTTTGGAGTTGAGTAAAGAACCCTATGCTTCATATAAAGAACCCCAATGAACCCTTTTTTCTAAGAGTGATAGCTTTCGGTAATGATCTCTTCGCTCTAAAGCCAGAAGGACATCAAGTCCAGTTCATGACACTCCTCCTCTGTTTTACAACAGTCCCATCCAGTTCTATGACATCAGCTCAGCCTCTCTGTGAGCGGCTGAAGGAAGAACAAATAAATAATAAATAGAGAAAAGAGGGAATAAATAAATAAAAACAAAGCACCTCTGCTCATCTTTGAAGTAAGGTACAGCTCAAGGCGGTAGCCAAAAATATCTGGGGAGAGTGAACGAGAAAGGGGGGTATACACGTGTCAAGGGCTGTTCAGACAGAGTTTTCTAACAGCTACACAGCCTCATTGCTGAAAAGCTCTTAGCTCAAAACTGCCGATGCACTGATGGCCTGCGTCGCCGTCTGAAAACTGAACAAATACTTAGATTAGGGGCGGATTTGGTGAAGGGAGGCTTTAGTCGAAGCATTCCTCACAGCTGTGTGCTCGGCGCGGTGAGGCGACGCTCATGATTTGGCAGACCGTTGTACCAAATCGTTTGGGTGAACCGAATATGACTGCTGGGGTTGTTCGGCATCATCCATATGCAAACTTAAACGATGAGTGAAAAAAATGTGCATACGGAGTCAAGCACTCCGATCTGTGATGTTTGAATACGTTTTGCGCTATTCTACACTAGAAAAACGGCACATCAAAGCCTCATTTAAACATGGGGCCTATGCTGTAGCATTTCAAGATGCATTTCGGCCCATCAATGCACACAATTTCAAATAAAAAATAAATGAATAAAATGAAAAACAAAAATTCTTACTAAGGATGCAACGATTACCGGATTTCACAATTAACCGCGCTTTAAAACGTCATGGTTAATTAATCGTTAAGATAAACTACACTCTTAAAGTGATAGTGGATAATAAACCTAATGCGGTCTACAGTATGTCCTTAATATTGATCAAGCAACAAAAGAAAAAGAGAAAAGCATTCACTGTTTGTTAATAGCTTTAATAAGGATTAATTATATTCATACAATAAATATGTCTGCTCGAAAGAATAAATAATGATGTGTGGAAGTACACTTTAAAAAATATTGTTGGTTTAACTTAAAAAAGTAAGTAACCTGGTTGCCTTAAAATTTTAAGTTGATTGAACTGGAAAAAGTGAGTTATCGCAATGAAGGAGATTGATTTAATCATCAGAAACTCAAAATAATAAGTTATCTCAACTAAATAAATTATCTAAGTTGATTTGACAAAAGAAAAAAATGTTGTGATAAATCTTGAAAATATATATATTTTTTTTTACAGTGTAGTTATAAAGAATGCATATATCATTCATTGAAAAGAAGTCTGTGTTTTACTTGAGGAAAAGTGTTTTTTATTCGTTTTCTTTTAAAAGAAACACATGGTTAATATTTAGCTTACATTTAATTCAATAGATCCAAAGACTTTGTTTATTCTTATTTTCATTGGGATTTATTATCCCTTTATACAGTAGTATTATTTATGTTTTTTTTAGTCAAATACCAACAAGATATTGTTTTCATGTTTCATACCTCAGGTTGAAAATAAATTTAGAAGAAACTAAACTCTTAATCATTAGTCCTGCAGCCTTTGACTTAATTTGTTATTTTTAAATAGGAAAATACTGAATGTTTACAAAGAACAGATTGATTATTGTTTGTCATTTTATAATTTTGTACCATGTTGTGGCAGCAATAAATGACACATTAAAATCTAGCGTTGAGTGTTCATGTGATATTATACATTAGTAGTGTTGTCAAATTAATTGATGCATTGCATAATAATCGTGATAATCGTTAAATCGTGATTATTTCTCAGACAATCTGTATTCGTTGCATTGCATTCCTAATTCTTACTATATAATTTTTCATTCAAATAACGCCAACTGCACTGAATGATCTTCTTTACAAGTTGTGTGAGATTCACCCAGGTCCAAATAATCACATTCACCTTTTGTCAACCAAAAGCGAGTCAAAATCCCCATTGGCTCACCGGTACATAAACATTTTCTGTTCAAAATTTCTTTGGGTTTAACATTGTTTTTTGTCAAATTAGAAACTGCGAGATAAATACTTTGCTTCTCTGGAAGGCAAAAATAGGCAGTATAATGTCTAAATTTCAGAATCAGCAGTGACAGCGGTAGACAGATTCGGTTTTATGGCTCTTAGCTTTAAGCATTTAAAAAAGAAACTTCTCTAAGATAATTGGGCATGAGAAAGCAAAGAGAAAATGATCCTCATGAATTCACCTGTCCTTTGACAGTCTATCAGCAAGCACAAACCCGCATTAATGATGTCTTGCCAACCATGATAGCTCTTGTTAGATGCGGAGAAACATCACACGCTAGACCTTTTCTGCTGTAATAGATGTTCTATCCAAAGAACGGTGACTATTTCACAGTCTCTGGGATGTAAACTTCCATCCCTGGAAATTTGATGTTTCTTGATGAGATATCCCTGATACCTCGCAAGAACAAAGAACATGTAAAAAAAAAAAAACAATATTAGTAGGGGAAGCAGATTGCAACAGCAGCAGCATTTTGTTCCACGTATGAAATCTCTATGATATGGATAAACATATTGTCATCGTCTTTTATCTTCTTCTGCTACAACACCCGGCCCCCCCACAATAGACCTATCCATCAAATCAAAGGCAAGAAAAAGCCTTCGTTCAATGACTGTTGTCACGTAGCAACGAGACAGCCTTTGAGCGTTCTCAGACGCAATTACAGAGGCGGTCGTACCACAATTTGTTTCACACATATAGACACTCACATACACAATTTTAATGCGAGTTCATATTTTATGTATCAATATGTATGGATTTCTCTAACAAACCAGCCAAAAAAGTAAGCCACATCATCCATACATATGCACTTTTCTCAATATAAGTCAAAAGTGTATGCTAAATGACTAAATGCAAAGGCAGCATGAATCCTTTGTGGAGATGACTGTCCCAGAATGCACCAGATCAGAGATCGATAGAATTACAAATGATTCGAAATGAAAAGAATCATCCAATGTTAGCGTTATATTGGACTTTTTATCATGTTTGTGTGGTATTTTATTGTTAAATAGAATTTAGCATTTTTAATTCACCAGCAATAACGTCGAGTTGAGCATTGTGGACTCTATATTAATCACTTCAGTGAAGGTTAGGATTGCACTTTAGAAGGGAACTTTCCATTTAGACAGCAGATAGCAAGGTTTAAGAGCTTATACGGTATGTGTACGTATGGATGAATGCGTGCCCCAATCAGATGAGATATTCCATAAACGAGTCATTTTATTTCAAAGGCTCAGCCAAGCTCTGTTATGAAACACACAGAAGCACTTTTGACCTGTTGTGTTTATCAAGGATGAAATGCACTCAAGGTTACAGACTCAAAACACCTCAATTACAGCGGACCCTCTCTGGCCACACATGTGAGGTTCTGTGAATGCTCTTGGCATGAATATGTATGGAAGAGGTCAATTTAAATCTGTGTGTTTATGTGCACTCAGCATCTATGAGCGCAAACCATGAAAAGGTCATTTCACGTTCGTTTCTTTCAAGTCAGGAGCTGTTTGTGTCTGTTTAAATGTGGCTCAACTCAAAGGAGAGAAAAAAAAAACACAATCTATTCAAAGGGGCCGAGGAGAGCATTTTTCAGTCTAATGCAAGGGGTTTGGACCATTTACATGACAGAGGTTGTCCTCTGCGTAAAGGTGGTAATTGTGTCCTGGGGGTAGAAGGGCACGGTAAGGGCTGTTCATTATAGGTACAAAAACCTGTTAGAAAAAAAAAAAGAAAAAAAACATGCATTGGTGTTTGATAGATGGTCTCCACATAGATAAGCCTCCACTTAATTTCTGCCTGGTAAAGGTTGACTACACCATTTTCAAATATCATACACGATAATTCCCTGAAAATAACACCAATACCTGAAAAATGAAATCACCAAACATCTCTTCGGGAAAAAAAAAACCCTCATACTTTAAGTGTTTGAGGATTAAACAAATAGAAGATATAATGTAATATTTCATATCAGTAGCAAAACAAAAACATTCAAATCTCTAAGGCTCAACGTGATGATCTTATAAAGGCTTCTGGGGGCATTTAAGACTCGACATTCAGGCCTGCTCATTGGTACTGGAGTTAATCCAGTCTTCCAGTGGTCTGCAGACCCGAGAGACAAAGTGCCAAAGTTAACTTATTAAAGTTAGCCCAGGTCAAATCCCCCTCCATCTATTCAACTTAAAGATACTAATCTCTACACCTCGGCACTGATTAACGGTTGCCATCGCGCAGTTTGCATTACAATCTAATGAGAGAAGTGCGTATGCATCAGCATGCAAAAGTGGAAAGAAATCCATTCATTCTGGTCTCCAACAAATCCCTGCCACATTCATTATTACCTCTACAGATGAGACTTGATTAAAATACTGCTTATCCACATCCAGATGGATTGATGCATGTGTGGGGCGTTGAAGGGGAGAAAACATATCTGTGATTATTATTTTATCGATGAGTGTTATTAACATTAGGCGTGTTACCTCTTCCTTCTCTCTCAATTCGGAAAGCTATATTGACAGAGGATGTCATCAGCAAAAAAAAAAAAAAATCATATTTATGATTAAAAAAAATAATAATAATGGCCTGTAGGGACCAACAGAACTGTGAGGGATTAAAACAGGAAATCGGGACAGAATAATAATTGATTCTGGAGGAAGTATCAAAGAAAACGTGGAGGAAAAAAATGAAACATTTCTGCATAAATATTTGACATGTTAAGTGTGAAAATCTAGTTTTTATTGTTGTTTGTCTCAAAACCACTGTCTGCCACCATTAAAAACTTGTAACCAATCAACGTTCAATCTCCACAAGTTGTTCAAACTAAGCTTAACAGTTGTATTAGCTGTTTCATAACGAAGTGCAAAAGGCCATATCAATTACCGTTATGTTTCTGACGTTGTAGAGAACAATATATAAAACGCATTGTTATTCTGATACCATCGACTTGTTTAATTCGCTCTTCATCTTCAATAGCGCCATCTAGCGGTAAGTTATCCCCAGATAACAACCGATCAAAACAGATAACGCAGGCTTAACGAACCAATTTGGTCATAACTTATTGGATTAATTGATTATTTTCATTTTAAATGGGCAAAAAAAAATGATGCTAAACCACTTAACGATAAGACTTTACAAAATGGGATTTATGTCTTCAGGACAGTTGTTAAACGGATACTCCACTTTTTTTGGAAATAGGCTCATTTTAACACTCCCCCAGAGTTAAACAGTTTAGTTTTACCGTTTTCGAATCCATTTTATCATATTTAGAAGAATATCAGTAACCAGACCGTTTCTGGTCTCATTGACTTCCATAGTATATGTGTTTCCTACTATGGAAGTCAATGAGACCAGAAACGGTCTGGTTACTGATATTGTTTGAAAGATCAGAAAATCAGCTGAATGGATTCGAAAACGGTAAAACTAAACTGTTTAACTCTGGGGGAGTGGTAAAATGAGCCTATTTCCAAAAAAAAAAGTGGAGTATCCCTTTAAATTGACTATTAATACCCTGACAAATATATCAAGATGCCTTATGAATCAGATGTTTGTCACAGAAGAGGCATATTCTAGTCATTTCATGTAGGATTTGAACTTTTAGTACATTTTTTAATAAATTAATGGATCTGGAACAAATAAACGACACAGCAAACATAAAAAAAACACATGAAACCATTGATGTTTCAAACAAGAGCAAATTGTGATGAGACAGATACGCACTTTATCTCTCACTTGAGGAAACGCAATTTCCAGGATTCGATTTTGACTGCTGGCTGAAGAGGATGGCAAAGACAAAAAGGGATGTGACAACTTGAGCTTCCAATGTGATGGCACCCTATCACTCAACAGGATAAACATACTGCCATGTTAACATGCTGTTCTGATAGGTGACTGCGTGACAAAGAAACAAGGAGGTTTTCTCTCTGGAGAAGCAAGTTCTGAATGCAAATGAACTGGCAGAGCACAACCGGAGAGACTGACTTATTGGATGGACCACAATAAACCTCATTTGGTGTCTTTATCTGTCTTTCTATTGGGTATTTTCAAAGGGGTTATTGTTTAATGCTTGATGTAACGAAGATCTGAGCTTGAGGTTGATCTGTGGACACCATCTGCCTCTCTGCTTGTCTCCTGCAGTGGATTTAAAGTGGAATCTGAGTCCTTTAGTCAGCATAATTCTCAACGACCCCTGAATTATGTGCAATTATTACAACTATTGCAATTAGCCCATACCACACTTTATCCCCCCGTGTTCCCAGTGTCAGATAATTATCCTTCCATGTCGAAACCCTCCGAACCTGACCTCGGAGTATCTCACCACCCTCCAACCCACAGGATGTTTAACTGTACATGGAGAGCTCATTGTCTTTGGCTTGTAGCAGAAAAACAACATTGGAAAAAAAAAAAACCCTGATAAGTACTCCCTGCAGGAAAAGGGTTCGCTTCAAATTGTACCTAGAGTAAATGGCTTTGATGAATAGGGGTCATTGTGTTACAGCTGCTCGTGCTAATTACTCGATTTTCTGAGTTATTACTCGCAGATTTCTCTCTGTGAGCTTCACTAATGCAGCTCCGCGCAACCTCTTAAGAAAGAAGAAACCATGCTTCGTTTTATCCGCTTCCATGGGTTTCACTTTGGTGGAAAGCAAGACTATAGATCTGATACCTTCCATGGCTCCTTTGTGCGTCGGCCGCCTTATCAATCAGCCGAACGGTGAGGTCAATACTCGAATTTGTTAAGTGTGCACAGGCTTTGAGCGCCGTATACAGATATGTAGACACGCTCGGCCTAATGTAAGTGGCAGGCGTTTCCACGCAGCTGCATTGGCAAAATATGAATCTGGTCATAAAATCGTGTGAGAGAACAATAATTTATGGCGTAAAGCACAGGCGGCTGCAGTTAAGCCGGCGAAACGAGTCCTCCCCCACGAAGATAATAGTATCACTGCATTATTGTCAAAAGTCACTCAGATATAAAACCAAAGTGTCAAATTATTCACTGCCATGAATTTAAGGGAAATACTAATCTCACAGCTCCCGACGCCACTGAACACGCAATGGCTGAATAATAAGATCCGACTGCATGCGCAAACACGCATTTTCGCATGCAGATCCGCAAATTACACGCTCCCCGTATTATTCATGACACCGTGCAAGAGGAGAAAGATATTGAGTTATCCTCTTATAAAAGCTTAGATGAAGTAATCAGACCCCGTCTGTCCTTATCGCTCTGCTACGGTCTGCACGTCACTGAGTTTTGCTATTTTGTCTTTTTATTATCCCACACACTGAATTTTCCCTTCCATCTTATTTCCTGAGGTGGATTCACTGATCCACAGCTGTACTGAAGGTTATTTGAGTTTGCCTGTCGCCTAGGGATATCCAATATTCACATTTCTGTTCCCCGCTGCTCCTGTTGACTCTCTCTCGTGGGAAGTGAGAATGTGATTTCTGCCTCGTGGCCTGCCGCCGGGCATCAGATTTGACTCAGAGCACGGGAGATTTCTGCTCTGTCTGCGGCCCATCACCTCTGCCCCCCGGGTGTGTGGAACCGCTATTTGTTTTCACGTCGAGGGGTTTTCCAGTCCGAGGGAGCTGCCGAGGCTCCGGGGACGGAGACTTCTCTCTGAAGTCAAAATGCAGAGACGGGGTTTAATACAAAGGTGTTACTAAAGGACTATTGGGCTCACACACTGCTTTGGCACTTTGTGTCGTGCATTCGTGAATTCACCTTTTCACCCTCGACACGACAGCAAGTTTCGCTTATAAAACTCATCATCCAGGGGTCGATAAATAGCACGTGGGATGGATATGAGACCTCACATGTCACATTCACAGGGAGTGCTACGATCACTGGTGCATTTTAGCACTGTAATAGAGCGGGTAATGTCCTTCAGGTGCTGACTTCTCATTTTTTTCCTACACGTTAATGTCATCCTCTGAGTTGTTGTAAAACTGTCTTGGAGTGGAGCAGTTAGAGCAGGCTGTTCAGAGACAGGTGTTCTCTCAAGCCTCTGGGTAATATTCCCTCCAAATGCATTTAGCAGTGGGCTCCAGATGGAAACCCGCTTAAAACGGAAGCAATACGACCGTCTCGTGCAAAAAGAAAGGAGAATCTTAATGAAAAGCACCTCAAGAAATGTAGCTACATTTTCTAGCGCTCTGAAGTACAGGGATTGCTTTTTATGCAAAGGATATGAGGAAGGAGCCACCTTACAGCTTTATATATTTCATGTATGAAAACCCATTTGTACTGTGAGAAAACTGAAAATACAAACACAACAGGTTCCAAATTGGCACATTAATAAAGCCAAATCTAATTATTAAAATCTAGAAAATATACAAATGATTATTTCAGTCAACTACAGTGCAGTTAAGCCTGAAGAGAAAATGCATGCATTCTTAGTTTATGTACCAGTCTAAAAGTCACTGAAAAATACCTTCACATAAACAATGTCTGTGATTAGAATAAAATGATTGTGATTAATCTCATCTCGTGTCTTTAAAAAAAGCAGAAATATTCATTAAAATATCTTTAAAATCATTTATTAACATGTAATTGACTGAAATGTAAAATTAAAACAACTACATTAAAAAATTAATTTCTCAAAGTGGCCCCAAAATTACAATCAAGTGCATCATTAAAAGGAAGCTAGTACCTTACATAAACTTCAATGAATTTGTCTGGTTTGGTGAAAAAGCAGATTAAAGGGGTGATGAGCGGAGAAATCAAATCTTCCTTGAGCTTTCGACATCTAAGAGGTCATCATATTATAAGAATATCCTGTAAGTTTCAGAACTGAAAACGTCCTTGTTAGTCCAATTAAAGCTAAAACGACTCGTTTTTCAAAGTGGCGAGCTATGACGTCAAAGAGGATAAAACACCATCCCCGCAGAAGAAGATCGAAGCCTACTTCAACACGGCCGGTTTAGCCCCGCCCAGCGATTCGCGCATTACACGCATAGCTAAAAAACATACACAGACCTACCTCGACTCTGGGTCGAATGTATGGGCGAATCATTCCGGTTGCCATTTTACAACATTGGACGTTTTCAAAACAATCCATGTGCAATGACGAGTGAGTCGAAACTCATAATATGCAAAACTGTTATCCACTCACAGCAACAGGCGTTTACTTCCAAGTCTTCAATGCGAGACGCCCATAAAAACCGAGCGTTTTTGAGCTAGGCTCGAAACTAGGGTACAAAATAGCCTATTACTTATTAATTTTTATGTTTTTGGATGCAAAAACCAAGCGAACGTCATAAGTCGACCTCAGACAACAATATAATAAAATTCAAAAAGCCAGTTCATTTGATTTCCCTTCAAAATTTCATAACACCCCCTGACTCCTTCTGGTCCCAGACCCCAAAAAACCCTGCTTCAGTCACTTTCTGATGGACAGCGCGTGACCTGGCATATAAAAACCAGTGAGCTTTAGTAGCAGACCACCGGCCGCTTTCATGCCCTCGCCAGCCTCGCCGCCAGTGGATGGCACTCCGGGGTGATATCAGATCACTATGGCGTAAGCTTGTCCGATCAAACGCTGAATAACGTTCAAAGATGAAGAGCTGAGGAGAGATTTATCTACTGAAGAAAGTGTCTTTATTACCAGCTCTGATGGAAATCACACTTCCAGGCTGTGCTGGTACTGGCATCGCATGTACTTATGACTTACGATCTGACTTTGTGACTGAGAATTGACATTAACATCCATCCTTGAGCTTCTCTATTTAATGTATGTGATGCATAAGGGGGGAAATAGCTGAGCTGGTGCCATCTGCTCCCCTAATGAACGATGATGACGATGATCTCTGGCATGATGGTCTGAGCAACGCCCTGACCGCCAATAAGAACGTCACACACACACACTCACCTACAGCTGTAGGCGTGAAAACTTTTGATGACTTTAAGCACAAAGGACTCCTCTACCCATTAAAACGTATGATTGAAGCACTCACCACCAGGCTAACTTTCTTAATGTGCCTTAATTAGCTAGATTACTTGCCGTGAAAACACAGCACTGAAGGGAGCTAAGCACTCCGCATTGTTCCTGGATAAATTAACCGCTGATAAACACTCTAGGCGCCTGTTTACATGGGTGAAGCTCCAACTTCCTTTTTATGAATCGTAATATCGGTATTTCTCCATTGAAATTCCAGGTGTTGCTTTGGTGTCCTGTGCCGGACGGCTTTGATCAGCATATCAGAGCCGGGTTTGGCTTTCATCTGTGGATGAGCACTTTGGCCAAGGGGGAAATTTGGATTGAGGTTCATCCGGAGCCTGGCTACATCCTGCCTTTGCCTCCCTCCTGTCAACTCCGCATTAATTCCCCTTGCGCTAATCCTTTGTGTGAGACCTCAGCAAGAAGTGTGGAAGCCACTAGATTGCGCATTGTATGGGCAGCGCACGCCTCGTAATATAAAAATAACAGGGTCACCATTCAGTAAAGACACACAGTGAGCTAGGGAAGTCTATTCTCGAAAAGCAGAGATTAGCATCGCAAAGCTCTCCACTTTGTTTGTTTGATACCTGCTGATAGAGTGATTACGTATTTATCTCGGCACAAGCCTCCACTTTATTCTGTTTTCGCTGCGCATCAGGCGCCGGAGTGAGGAATTCTCGTTCTGCTCAAAAGCCTCAAGGACTAATTAGCAATTATTACTTGGCATTTGCAAAACACATGAAAAATTTCTCAAAGTAGAAGGAAAGGGATAATGAAAAAAATAAAGGACGATAAATTATACATACACTGAAGTGTTAAAAAGAGGCCCTCCGGTGCTGTATTTTGAAGTTGTGCCCTCATGAAGAACTGGAGTTTATTCTTGTAAATGAGAGCGATATTTTTTTTTGGACACTGCCAGAAGTTAAATGTCTATTGGCACGGTTATGGCCGCAGGCAGCCCTCGAGCCGCGGGAGACCCCGGCCACTATGGATTAAAAATAAATGTGCAAGAAAACACACAGACAAGTCCTCTCTCGTAGCCCTTTGCTGTAATTAGGCAGGGAATTCTGCTTCCTCATTGGCAGCTCGTAGAGCAGATATCGATCGACTGCGACCACAAACCAAACAGAGACGGGAAGGGAAAAGTGCTGTGGGCTGCTCTTTAAAATGATAATAATTATAAAAAAAGAGGAAAGTTTTTATTGTTGGGACCAAAAAGCTGAATAACTCAGGGCTGGAGATGCTCTGATTAATGGTGCGAGTGGAAGCCGGCGTATGATTAGGACCTTTGGATCTAAGCCCCGGAGTTTGTCTGAGCGTGAAAGGAAGATGCAGATCATAAATTTCTTGAAGGCCTAGACATCTCCAACATAACAGCTGTGGAGGGCTTGTGGGTAATGTTTTAAAGTTCGCCACGTTGTTCGGCATGCACTCAAAGCAACGGATCGTGTGAGAGCGGCTGGTGCGTTCGCCAGGGTTGTCGGGGATTACTTGAAAATAGAAACCTTCAAATCGAGAGTTCGGGGGTTGTTCTCTGCTTTACTCTGCACGAAGCATTTATATTCCTCCCTGTCCATGAGCATACAAATAGCCACTTTGTCACACCTAACGTGATTACCGGGATTTGTGGGTGTACAATGATGAATGCAAGCAAACACAGACACACAAACATGTGGATTAATACTCGATCGGCCTACCTCTCTCCGATTTCAACGTGTGGTCCGCCTTTGTTCTAAACCAACACTCATCAATGAGCAAAGGGGATATTACAAGACAGAAAGAGTTAAAGATTTACAATTTAACCAATAGCATCTACTACAATGGCGTGACACATTTGAAACTGCACTGCAAAGAGGATCAATTGTACAAAAAAGAAATGTTTCGGAAAACTAAAGTCTCAAAACAGAACAGAAATAGAATTTGGTCATACTTGGGAACATCAAATGAGTTAACCCTAAAACCGTATTCTGGACAAATGTGGGCAAAATAGTTAAAAATACTTCTCTTGATCAGAGCGGTACAAGACTTGGCTACTTTTACTAAGTTTGCCTCCTGAACACACACTATTTTTTTTTTTTTTGACTCAATTCTACAATGTTAAGTGGGTGGAAAAAAAACTCCTTAATCTTGTATTTGGGTCAAAAATGGGCACCCATAGAAATGAATGGGAAAAACTGTAATTTAGAGCATTCTAAAATAAGCCAAAATAAGACATCAGGTGACCGAAAAATCACTTCATCTTTAGGTTTTAGCTCTAAGAACTTAATTGGAATGATTATTTAATGTAGTTAAAAAAACATAAAAATACGCATAATTTACACGGAAAATATGGTACTTTTTGAAGTAAATAAATTCAAAAATACCCCCAAAATAAAATAAAAACACCATAAATGGATAGAAAAAAATTATCGAAGACAGTGATAACATTTAGAATAAATAAAAATTAGGATCATACCTGAGTCCTCTGTGCCCACATTTGTCCACAATTACAGGATTAGGGGCTATAAAGTGAATACGGGCTACGTGAACATAACAGAGTACAAAAGTAATTGTCAACTTTGAGGATTATTTTCGTCAAAACACACAAAAAAAAAAAATCCCCAGTAAAGACTACATTAACAAAACTAACCAGCCCAGAAATTAATCATGACATTATATGCATGGTTTTAAAACAAAAATGTGTTTAAAAATCCAAAAAAACCACATTGCAAATGACATAATTGATTAAAACAAATAAAACTACCAATCGATAGACACCTGCATCGTTTAAAATGCAATATTTGATGTTTATTGCAGATTAGTCAAATATACAATTCTAAAAGTTGTTTGGCTAATTCAATTACACCATTCCCAATGCTTCATGGGACTAGAAACCAAACATTTGAATTCACAATTCTACGAAGCACATGTCATCAATTAAAATCAATTTCTCTTTAGAGAACATGAGCAGGATTTTTACTTCCAGAACCCGACTTTGAGAAAAAATGACTTTCTGCACTCCAAAAATTACTGTGTTGTTTTAACCCAACTTTGGGTCAAATATGGACAAACCTAGCCATTGGGTTAATTTTTTTTAATTATATTTGTAACCCGATGTTTGGGCTTGTCCATATTTGACCCAAAGTTGGGTTAAAACAACCCAGCAATTTTTAGAGGGTAATTTGAGACAGAGTTTATGTTGTGCTGTGTCCTAACTTCATGCCTGGCAGCAAGAGTTGATGGGAAGGAACCCTGACAGTCTCATGTAAAGCAGCCTTCACACTTCCTTCACTTATTCCTTCCTCTTTATATCTCTACTGAAATGCCAAAGTGCCACGTCTACGCCCTTACACGTATAATGAGCAAAAAGGAGAGGCCTCTCTCACCAAAGAGACGAGTTGCAGCGATGAATCGCACACAGCGCCCGCTTGATAAGTCAAGTCAATCTGTGGTAATTAACAGTGGAGGGCACGGCAGGTATTCCTTCTGAAGGGAAATATCATTTCTTCCTCCTGCCCTACGCCCCGCTTCAACACAGCAGTGAGCGAACGCAAGCTGAGAGAGGGCTATATATCTCAGGTGACCTCAGGGGTGGGGGATTTGTTCACCACCTACAGCATAACAGATTAAGTGCCGTTTCCACAGATCAACTTAATAAATTTACCTTCACTACTAATTACTACCAACTGACACCGGTTCTGACATACACGCAAAGACAAACACACTTCTATCCCCGTTTGATCCTCGACTCGTATTGAAATCACATCATATTTAGTATCTCGAATCAATGGCTTCCCAGATGTCACACAGAGCAAACAGAGAGGTATTAGAGGTGAAAATGTCATACTACTGAGACAATACTGCAGTGGGGAAATAAAGCCTTTAAAAGAAGCCACGAGCCTCTCTTTTCTAATGGTGGCGGCCATCTCTACACCAAACAAACTAACCTTTTCATTGTTCGAAATCGCTGAGGCACCCGAAACACACACTAATTATGTAAACATGACTTTGAGAAATGCAGAGCGGTGGAGAAGCCACGGTAGCTATGAATTTCCACTTAAATGTATACGTAACAAAGGGCAATTGTGTGCATGGGCGTGTGCGGTGTAGAGATTGAAAGAGTGTGTTGCACATTGGGGGGTATTCAGCAGAATTTTAATGAAGCCTCAAGGTTCTGCTAAAGGACAGCAGGAAGGGAAGATAGAGAGAGGGGGCATTACAGCACAGAACAAGCAGATATATATATATATATA
>CM075879.1:29051622-29195057 GCA_038021265.1 Cyprinella venusta | reverse complement strand
GATATATATATATATATATATATATTAGTGCTGTCAAACGATTAAAATATTTAATCGTGATTAATCGCATTAATGTCATAGTTAACTCACGGTTAATCAGATATTTTATATAATAAAAAATTATATAATTTATATAAAAAAATATTATTAAAAAAATTATATATTTTTTAAATAATTAAATATATATATATATATATATGAAGAGTTCAGATGCAAAAGCCTCTAAATGCCATTAGAAATTTTCTTCTAAAATGACAATTTTTATCAAGCTTGTATATTTAAGTTCAGTAATTTCACTTAAATGACAATTAATAGGTAATCTTCATTGCCATTTAAGTGAAATTACTGAACTTAAATATACAAGTTTGATAAAAAATGATCATTTTAGAAGAAAATTTCAAATGGCATTTAGAGGCTTTTGCATCTGAACTCTTCATATATATATATATATAAAATTATTAAAATAATGTAATAATTTATAATATTTTTTTTTTAATAATTTACTCTTAAAACACAGTCTGGGGTTCCCAGGTACTGCAGTCAGGGGCTGTATGTTCAAATTTGCCAACATATAAATTTGCATGTGCTATACAGTTCAGCATGATCGTGCATTTAAATCTACATTAAATGAATCTTACGTTAAATACATAAGATTCTGAACTTATCTATCAGACATTGGAGTGCTTCAAATATATTACTAAATACTAAAACATTTTGAAACCCATATTCATTTATCACTAAACATGTTAAATAAATAAATTAGGACAATTTTCAGAAGTGGTCTCAGACTTTTGGACCCCATTGTATATGGCCGTGGCTCACGCTAGGGGCAAAGGATTATCTCATTGAATCACTCATTAAAAGTATTTGATTAGGGGTCAAAGGTTCTGGTTTAGGTCTTTCATTCTAATCTACCATAATCCTATCTAATAAGCCCCTTAAATGCAGCATAATTACATTATGCTTATACAGAGGAGAATTTATGGAAGTAGAAGAAGAGTAATTTCCCCTGGTGTGGATAACCAATAGTCAATGGCCGGCCAGTTGCAGTAATAGAGAAAATATTTTGGACCAACTACTTCTTTATTATGTTTACACATTTTAGAATAATAGCCAAGTCAAAAATATGAAAAAAAATTATTCAGTGACCAAAAATGTTACAGATCAAATGCATTGAATTCCATACTTCAGTATTTAAATAAATAAACATAACATTTCAGAATGAAAACTTTTAAGATCAGACATACACTATTCAGGTGTGTCCAAATTTTTTACTGATATCTTTCAAGAGCAAGAAAAGTAAGCCAGGGTTGAGTCACTATCTGCGTTAACTCTGAGCCAGCACTGCATTCAGAGAGTGTGTTAGGAAATTCGATAAACAGCTCTGTGTGACAGCATAGGGAAATGACGGCCATTTTCCACATTCTGAAAATGACGGAGGCAGCAAAAACACACCCAGTCATCTTTCAGGTGACATCCTGTGTCATGGAAAAGTGCTTTCCCGTCTCAATGCACACATAGGAGCCGCGTGGCTGTGGTTGCAAAAGCACAAATTCTAAAGGCCCAGATATCCACACAATTTACCAATTTACAAGTTTCTTTATGCTTGTTGCATTACTCATTTGCTGGCAAGCATCCGTGACAAAGGCGGTTGTTTATTTCACTCCTTCGTATCTTTTTGCATGTTTTCTTACACTTTATTCCTAAGAACCCACCAATGCACAGCAGTCAAACTTTAAACGTGTTTAAAAATGTGTTGGTTTAGACTTCCTAAACTCATAATGTCTGCAAATATGACCTGTGCAATCTCACCTCCCTCAGCTTTACATGGGAAGTCTCCACCTCCCTTGAATCTAGCGGAAATAGAGTCTCAGTCACCATCCATCCGTGTCCTTCAGCGTGGATATCTCACTCAAGACGAGAAAATAAAAAATAAAGAAATTCTCAAGTTAGTTGAGTGTCTCGTTAACCGCGAGCAGCAGACCTCACCTTCCCTGACAAGCCTTTGTTGGGCCGAACCAGCGCCGAGTGACAGCCCCGTTAGCCTCCAGTCTGGAGAATCTTGTCAAGCTGCCAAAGGCTGAGCTGCTACATGATTTGCAGAACTCATAAATGCTAAGCAGGGATAAGGCTGTTGCCACTGTTGAGACTGGACAGGGTACCTGCTCTTTGCTAAAAGAGATCTCTTTATGGGGAGCCAACCCGGGCCTGTCAACTCAACACATTCTCAAAGGCAGAGAAAAATGATGACTTTTATAAAAGTCATAAAACTGAGGAACCGGCACAGTGAATACAGTATGAATTAAACCTTGCAAGAGACTTAGCAGAGGACATTAAGAGGCACCACTTTTTATTTCCCAACAAGCAAGACCTTTCTGCTTTTCCAAAGTCTTTCTACGCAGGATTTGCGAATTTGAATAGAAACTAAAAGCTGAGAAATGAGAATATATATATATATATATGAAGAGTTCAGATGCAAAAGCCTCTAAGTGCCATTTGAAATTTTCTTCTAAAATGATCATTTTTATCAAACTTGTATATGTAAGTTCAGTAATTTCACTTAAATAGCAATGAAGATTACCTATTGTCAATTAAGTGAAATTACTGAACTTAATTATACAAGTTTGATAAAAAATGGTCATTTTAGAAGAAAATTTCAAATGGCATTTAGAGGCTTTTGCATCTGAACTCTTCATATATATATATATATATATATATATATATATATTCTAAAAGTTATACAATTGTATAAAACTGCAATAAAATGTTAAACATACTCAATTAATAATACAGGATATAAATAATTAACTCTTTCCCCGCCAAACACGGAATTTTCCGTGTTTCAAGAAAAAACGCATCCCCGCCAAACACGGAATTTTCCGGGTTTCCGTGTTTTAGGTGGTATACGGTAAAGAAGGCCCGCGCACATGCTCTGAAAGAGTACGCAACTCTTTGATCAAAGAAACAGATTGCAATCGCGTCTCAAACGTGAAGTGGAGTTGTGAGAATGTAGCTCAAAATATCAATAATATCAGATATGTATAAGACCAGTGCCGATCCTGACCTCCCAGGGGCCCTAAGCAAAATTCTGCTAAGGGGCCCTCTACCTGACCCGTGACGCCGTGACGTGAGCTCATTGATATCAAGAATGAACTTTTGTACAAGTGAACATGTAATTCCTGATATCAAAAATAGACATTGGTAGATAAAAATGTAACTAAGGGGCCTTACTAGTAAAAAATAATCAAGAATTCACATTGCAAATAGTAAAAAAAAAAATGAATTCTTGATATCAAAAATACATAAACTGTGAATGAATAAAAGCTAAAATGGCTTGCCATGGCATGTTAAAGTTTTTTTTATTTTGCATGTTGAAGCAATTCTTGATTTATGGCTATTATTTACTGAGGGATGTGCATCCATATTGACCAGTATGTCCAGCTAATCAACATTTTAAATTCAATATAGCCTATATATCAATAGTCAATCAATGTCAAATTGTCAATATTGCTTTCCATCATTTTAGTGCTGCTGCAGTTGTTTAGAATGTTTACACATCGTCTAAGACTAGATAATCAGTGTCTTGTTTTAAAAGTATGTATGTATAATGTGTACTTTGATGAGGAGTGCCATCATTTCCCGCTCATATATTGTAGCTACAGTATGTCCACATATATTTCTGCTTGAAAAAAAAATGCGCGTTTCATTTCGTGCACGCGTATACGAACGCTTAGTGTGTTAATAGCCTAACACACGCGACGCGGTTATCTTTTCCGAGCTGCAGTAAACAAACACCGTTGCACAACTTGCACTTTGTTGTTTATCAAAAACAAACGTAATAAATAATTGTATTTTACGCTCACTTTTGTCAGTCAGGCACAAAGAGAAGTGATGCAAGAGATGCACTGCTGACTGACATTAAACTTGGAGAGGAGAGATTAGAACACAAGTTTACCTGAATGTTGTTGTTCCCGCAATTCACTCTCATGTTTTTTCTTCTTCCTCTTATCGTGACCAGAGGGATAGTTTCGCTTCATTTTGTCAACATTAATTGACACGCTATGACACGAGGAGGGGGAGGCGGGGCCTTGAGTAATTTGCGGGGCCCTACGCAGCTTGCGTAGTGAGCGTATAGGGCGGATCGGCTCTGTATAAGACAAATGCAGAGGTATATGGCATGGCTGATCAAGTGCTGGAGGTGTTGATGGTCTCGGAGTCCGATCACTATTTGATAATTCTGAATCTGATCGGGACGAAATAGTGAGTGAGAGAGATGCATGCATGTTGCATGCATGTTGCATGCATGTTGTGCATGCAGAGTTTGTGTAGGTAAGGGGTTGCGGAAGGAGACTGCAAAAGTTGTGGTGCTTTTGGCTTGCTTAGTTGGGGTTATTTAATATTTAATATTTAACAATAGATCTGTGTTGTACTTCTTTCATGTTATCATTGTTGCTTTGATGCAATTTGTGAAAAGCACTATATAAATAAATGTGACTTGACGTGTCCCCTTACATCCTGGGAAATGTTACTCTGTTTACCACTCAAAAGCAAATTACAGTTCCTAAATTTGATATATTTTACATTTATTTATTTTTTAAATTTATTTTGGAAAGTTTTATATATGAAGAAAACAACATCTGAATGTATTCTGCTTGAAAATGCACTTGTTTGATAAAAATGCCTTTTTCTCTGTTTTTTGTACAAAATGTTGTGTTTTTGACAAAACCTACATCCGTTCAAGTGGCAATAAAAAAAGAACAAATGAAGATAAAATAAAATAGTTTTTTTTGTCTAAAAGCAGAGGCTCAGATCTTTATTTTGATATATAGCTTCTTCATATATTCATGGAAGAAAATATTTAACGGGCCATTGAAATTTAGCAAAAATCGTCAAAAACCCTGGCGGTGGCTGGCAACTTTTTTTAAAAACGCTGGCGGGGAAAGAGTTAATAGTTCAATTATTATTATTATTAGTGGACACACCAAGTTAACGTGCAGCTTCTATACATCCAATGAAGACAGATTCAGTGTAGGAAATGTGTTGGGCCTCCTATAAGGAAGGTGACTGGATTTAATAGGGGAAACTGCGAAAATGTGACTAAAACGAACAATTTTATCAATTTAAACTAAATGTTGGACTCAATATAGTGTTCCTTAGTTTGCCTGATTTCGACACCAGGGAAATAAAAGCAACATAGACCTAAACATAAAGCAAATTTGCCTGTGAACGCTTTATATAAATACAATATTGTGTTATATATTGTGTTATATATAGCCTATATATATTATCATATCGTCCAGCCCTAAAACTTTATAGTTTTTGTTTTTGGTCAGTGTTTATTATAAAGCATCCAATAACGCAGAATATGCAGTGATAAATGAAGAGTTCAGATGCAAAAGCCTCTAAGTGCCATTTGAAATTTTCTTCTAAAATGACCATTTTTATCAAGCTTGTATATTTAAGTTCAGTAATTTCACTTAAATGACAATTAATAGGTAATCTTCATTGCCATTTAAGTGAAATTACTGAACTTAAATATACAAGCTTGATAAAAATGATTATTTTTAATTTAGAGCATTTAGAGGCTTTTGCATCTGAACTCTTCAAACATTTAATTGATGAGTTGTTAATATATATAACAATGCAAAATATATGGGTATGGTTTTCCACCTAAATTTAGCATATTGACACAAAATGATAACTGCAGATCCACCTTTGGCTGACTGGAGTCCAGTTGTTTCTGTGAATTGCAGCGATCCATTTGCTCCTCTTTCTATAGCAGTCTGTAAAAACATAGCTCCGATTTTTTTGTCAAATCAAGTTGTAAAGTCAATCGCAAAGCTCTTTCCCACTTTATATGTGTTGTGTTTGTTTTTCGCGGCATTCACGCTGACAACAAATACAGCCGCTCAGTCTTTTTGCCACTCACTGTGACCCCCAAAAATAGGGACCCCCAAAAAACTGTGCAACATGAATATAAGCAACAGTCCTTCCTTCAACCACAATGCTCATCCCACTCTTGACATTTGCATTCAGAAAGCCTTTCAGTCCTAAAATCCCAAGACGAGTCACTCGCTGGCAGTTAAATGTGGTGTTATCAGATTAAATGGCTGTATGGCCAGCAGTATCTGACCAACCCAGTGTTCACCTGTCCATCAGATGAGTCCCAACACAGAATCCCAGAAAATCACAATTTCTCCACATGTAAAAATTACGCTCATCATCTATGTGTGCTTAAAGGACATCAGCGGAAACGTAGGTAAGAGCTCAGCAAGAGAAGCAGCAATGCATCATTCAAAGGGAACGCGCTCACCATCACCCTCAATCCCTTATTCCTCATAAACTCTCCATTGTGGTTTACAAGAACCCCAGTAAATGACCCCACTCTCCTTCCCATGCACTCAAAGCATTAAGTCCGTTTCCTCGCCGGCGATGAACTGCGATCCATCAATACGGCGTGGCAGGAGGCTTGCGGATAGTAAAGTCTTCATTGGTGAAGATGGGAGCTGCTTGTTGACTGGCAGTATTCAGCATAATGAGATTTGACAGCTTCCCCCCCAGCAGCTGTAGTGTATCACGGCATATGACTGAACGGATGCTCTCGTTCAATCTACTGGAGTCACGGAGGTAGTCGAGTGTGAATGGATCATATGTTAAACGTTGGGGCCGCAGCCGGCGTAACGGCATTACCTGAGCCCTCCGCTTACATAACGCTTAAATCCATTCCGGCGTTCCAGCCGTCGTCTTCGTAAACATCCATGAGGAGTGGTGAGCAGGCCAACGCAATCAAGGGTGGAAAATTGAGAAGTATGAAAAACCATTAACTTCTCTGACTCCACACCACCGTACATTTTAACAACTTGACACCACGCCAGTCTATAGCCATTTGTCAACAACCGGAGGGGGCAAGGCCTCTTTTCAAGAGAACAGCAGTCACAAGAGTTGCTGTTAAATCCTTCCAAAAGGGCAGCAGAATGTTTGTGCTCCATCCAAGAGGCCACTGCGGGAAGACTGACAGGGGAATAATTAGTTGGATCCAGCTAGTGCCAATCATGGAATGTGTGAAGAGGAAACACGCCCTTTTTTCCTGTACATTTGAAAAAGGAATGGATTTCATGTAATTAAATAACATGGAGTCTGTCTTGCGAGCTTTAAGAACAAGCCATCCGGGCTTGCATGCATGCTGTGTGGATCAAAGCGAGAGAGAAGTCACATGTATGGAAAAAGAAAATGAACAGGAAAGCAAGCAGCACTCCAGAATCTCTCTCACACACACACCCTGTAAATAAAGCGACAGTCAATTACAATGGCCTGGCACAAAAGCCTTACCCAGTGGTTCAATTCAACAGGGAGAAATCTATCCCTCTATCCCTGAATAATTTTACACCTCAGTGCATACGAGACACGAAAAAAGGGAGGGGCTGTGGAGCAAATGAGGGTAACGTGGGATTGGAGACAGGAGGAGCGATGGGGAATGGAGGGGAAGCATACAGCGCTGGTTGCTTCAGAAGCAGGTGAAATTACACAGGAGCTCAGATTATATAGATGGCGGATTATCTGGCTTCACGGTATGTGATGGGTTCATAAGAATAGCATGGAAAAGCTCTCACAAAATATTTGACTTACATAATGTGATGTAATTCTTTGAGAAGATTTTATCCACTGGGAATTGATTAGACTATAAAAGTGTATCAGGGGGGTTTCTGTCCTTTTTTTGAACCTTAAAAATGTAAAGCTAAAATATAAAAGTTCATGTATGAAGAAAGAGCTATATGTTAAAAGAAAAAAATAGTTTATATAAAAAATAACATGCGAGGCATATGAAGGACTGTGACATGTGAAGGCCTGTATGTAAACAAAAAACTTGATAAAAACACATAATTCCTGACAGTGATATCAATTTTATACATTTGTTTAAAAATATACTATATTTAAAAATGTTTTTTAAATTTTTAACAATCCCAAACAAAAACAATATAGCAATTTATTAAAGTTATTCAAAAATTATTTTATAATAAATATTTAAAATATATGCCTCCAGAATCAGGCCCCAACCTCCAAGGAGGGCCTCAAAAGACCAGCAAAATCCCATTAATTTTCTACGTAGGATATTGATTTTCAGCCATAATGTCTAAACCAATCAAGATAGATTGACTACGAGGTTGTGAAATGAAAGTTTTTGCTCCTATAAAAGCCACAAGGTATGAAATCAACATTGTTATTTGCGATCTTCTGGAGAAATACTACACTACCCACAATTCTAAGCAAAACACTGACGTCTCTGATTGGTCGAACTCGCGGTTACCATGGCAACGTTGACCACCCCCGCGAACGGCTTGGCTCTGAAGTATAATATTTATAGTTTATGCATTTATACCTTTGCCTTTAGGGTAAAATGTTATTTTGAGCAAGAAAAGAATTTTAAGAGGAAAAGAAAAGTACATATGCCAATGGTGCTGAAAAACGAAAGATATCGGACAACAAAAGAAAAGCTTCAGTCAACCAAAAGTGAAGTTGCCCTGTGTGAAAGAGCGAGGCTTATGCCAATGTAAAACGCTGTATAATTGCATAGTTTTAATCAAATAAGGTTCTCTGTTGAGCTGCCTGTTCCTGAAGCTGAAAGTGCATGCAATAAAATAATATACCATTGATGCAAATCCTTGCTTTTCTGCTTTATGTTTATGTTTTATGTGGGTAGGGCCCCATATTAGTTATTGAAACAGGCCCCCAGATGCTTAAGACTGTCACTGCCTGCCTCCAATTTGGAAACATTTGCTCGTTCTTTGGAATGAAATGCACCAGTACATCCTTCACAATAAGACCAGGAATGTGTATAAAGAAAGTAAATGTGGTCAATTTTAACTCCAAACATCCCTTCAGATGTCACGGTTAGTCCACAGAGGATGGAGACAATGAAGATAAAGTTCAATTAAAGAGGTTAACTTTAATAAAACTAAATCAAAGCGATATTCCGATAGGCAGGTACAACATAACTCTGTGTCAATTACACTAACAACACCAGATAATGAGGAACTGAAACAGAGGGCTTACTGTATATACACAGGATGATATAAACAGGTCGTATATAATTAATGAGAAACCAAGGTGACAACCTCGAGGTGGGAAACTTAGAATAAAGGAACACTAGATAAAAGGCAGACACAATAGGAACTGAATACAGTGAAAATTAAACCAAGCATAACTGTGATTTCACTCACAAAGCATCCTATTTTGCCATATACTGTACACAGACACACACAAATAAACAAAAAAAAGAGAGAGCAGCCTGGAGCGTTTTGCAATTCACTGCATCGGTCAGCGTACGGTGGCTAGCATCTTTCAGCATTCCTTCATGGACCTACAGATACACCTATACCACAGACTGACAGCAGCCTCTCCTCGAATTACTATTCCGATCATGATCCAGGCACCTTCACAAATCAGCTCCTTACAGCCCAAAGCCTCCCCGTTTGCAAAAACAAAGCAGCGTGACCTTTCTTTTTTTCCCTCATCGCCTCCTCAGCGGCTCAGCCTCCATTTCCTCAAACATTTGCCTGCACGGAGTCATCTTTAATTACCACGACAGGGGGCGACGCGTTCCCCGTCCCAGACGCAAAGAGGAAATAAATGTTGTTGTTTTTTTTTGCCTCTTCATTTCTACTAATCAGGGAGCTTTGCTCTTCAACTCGGTTGGGAAAAACTCTCGAAACAGAACGAAGAGCAAGCAAGAACGAGAGCAAGAGAACGCGAGCTTCTGCCTATATTGACAGTTCCAAAAAGAAAAGAAAAAAAAAATGTCTGCATAATTTGTTTCCACAAGAGGAAATGTATTAAAATAAATCTCATAAACATCAAGAGGACTGGCTTTTTTTTCTGGCTTGAAGAATGAAATCAAACTAATCAGCATTGTGCTAATCCTTTCAAGGAAGCTGTAATCCCCGGGATAGCGGGACATGGCTAAACCCACTCCGGAGGGGATCCGGTGGATTCTTCTTAACAAGCCTGATTACGCCAACGGAGCATCCGCATGTCAGAGTAACACTTGGACCAGGAGAGAGATAATGGCAAAGTCTGTTTGTGCAGATGTGTCATAATCATTCAGACTTACTCACAGTCTGAACAAAAACACAGGCCACTCAAACTGATGACTATTTACAACCACAACACAGCAATTCTAATGAGATAGATAGATAGATAGATAGATGGATGGATGGATGGATGGATGGATGGATGGATGGAAGGTAGGTAGGTAGGTAGGTAGGTAGGTAGGTAGGTAGGTAGGTAGGTAGATAGATAGATAGATAGATAGATAGATAGATAGATAGATAGATAGATAGATAGATAGATAGATAGATAGATAGATAGATAGATAGATAGATAGATAGATAGATAGATAGATAGATAGATAGATAGATAGATAGATAGATAGATAGATAGATAGATAGATAGATAATGGATGGATGGATGGATGGATGGATGGATGGATGGATGGATGGATGGATGGATGGATGGTAGGTAGGTAGGTAGGTAGGTAGGTAGGTAGGTAGATAGATAGATAGATAGATAGATAGATAGATAGATAGATAGATAGATAGATAGATAGATAGATAGATAGATAGATAGATAGATAGATAGATAGATAGATAGATAGATAGATAGATAGATAGATAGATAGATAGATAGATAGATAGATAGATAGATAGATAGATAGATAGATAGATAGATGGCTGGAGGGAGGGATGGATGGATGGATGGATGGATGGATGGATGGATGGATGGATGGATGGATGGTAGGTAGGTAGACAGACAGACAGACAGACAGACAGACAGACAGACAGACAGACAGATAATGGATGGATGGATGGATGGATGGATGGATGGATGGATGGATGGATGGATGGATGGATGGATGGATGGTAGGTGGGTGGATGGATGGATGGATGGTAGGTAGGTAGGTAGGTAGGTAGGTAGGTAGGTAGGTAGGTAGGTAGGTAGGTAGGTAGGTAGATAGATAGATAGATAGATAGATAGATAGATAGATAGATAGATAGATAGATAGATAGATAGATAGATAGATAGATAGATAGATAGATAGATAGATAGATAGATAGATAGATAGATAGATAGATAGATAGATAGATAGATAGATAGATAGATAGATAGATAGATAGATAGATATTTTAAGACTATAAGTCTATAAATCTATAAGTCTTGTTGTGAATATGATCTTTACCAGAACATTTAATAATGAATAGCATACAGACAGATGGAGATTGAAGCTCAACTACTCATAATTACCACCATATCTCTTTAATGTGAACATACTGAGTGTGAACGCTCTTGAGACTCTGAAAAACACTCATGACGATGCAGATCTAAAGTTAGTCCTTTCCCTGTCCGAACAAGTACAGAAAGGTCCAAAACTACAACAGATGTGGTGCTGGCTAAAACTACATTATTTGTTGTAATGGAAAGTGAAGCAGCAAACCTCGCTTGTTTGTGCGACGAGAGACCCTTCCACTACACAGAAGCCAAAGTCGTCCTTATACAAACACAAACTAAATTTCCCAGCATTCCCTGTAGGGTAAGGGTTGACTAGTAGCATCTGCTTCCTGTGATTATGTGAGCAGGAACTTAGACAGTCCAGAGAAGAAAAGGGACCCAGAGGAGAGGGGTAGTGCCAGCTAAGATTAGGGCAGGGGAACCACTCTTCTGGCACTCATCACAGAGGCAAAGCTGGATCCGTGATGCCAATATCTAGATCAAGAGGACACAATAGATCCAAAAAAAGGAGAGATTTAAAATAAAACAATCGTGCCAGGGCAACCCGACGGGACAGCGGCGCTTAAAACTTTTAGATGCACAGTTTGTCATGGTGGACTGCCACCGACACAGCATCTCTCTGTAAGTGTGTAAAGGGGCATTCGCCATAGCCAACGGCCAAGCCTACTCAAGATGTTTAAGTGTTCAAAAAAAAAAAGAGAGTATTGTTCACCTTGACAGGGTTTCATCCCTGCTGCGAGGGAGCGACTTATGAATCTTTTGGCGATATAAAAGCCATTCCTCTGGCTCAAAAAGGGATCTCAGCGATCTACATTATAGAGCAAACCCACGGGCTTCAGCATTTGCAAAGTCTACAAAACATGGGGATTTTGTCATTGAGTCAAGGTAATACAATTCAATCTTCAGCTTACCAGATCAGCATGTAAGCTCCGTACCCATCCTCGGTGTTTACCCCTAAGATTCGGTACACACGCATTGTGATTTTCCACGCCCTCCTTTATCCAGGGGAATTGTTTCCCTGAAGGTGGAGGAAGGTCTAACAAAGAGCTTAGATTGGTCAAACAATGACAAAACCCCATGCACATCTCTCATTCTCCGTCTTTTTCTTTTTGGAGCGATTTGCGATATGCATGACGGGAGGAGGGGGACGCCTAGGCTGAAGGACACTTTGTCAATAAGTAATACCCACGCTGTATTAGCTGCATATTTAGCCATGAGAATTCATATAAATTGCTTTCAGACAAAGTCATTTAGCAAAAGCGTGCTTCAGAATGCAACGGCGAGTCTTCTTGTGACATTCGACTAGTAATGTAAACTTTGGGTTTGTACAGATCAAGGACAATCTGTTTTGGAGTCCTGGGCAACGTTGTGGAGGCGTTCGTCTGTCTATTCAGTCGCCATTTCCTGACCGAATCGACGAGGAACTGCAAAAACAGATGGTTTTTAGGCACAACATTCTCTTGTTTGGTGACAAAGCTTTTCTAGATACACTCCAGGATTCTTAGTGGAGTGCGGTAGGGTACAGGACCGCTATCAAACACACACACACACACACACATTTTTTTTTCTAGGTATTTAAAATTAACAGCAGGGGGTGTAAAGCAACTGACGGTGAGAGACAGAGCACGAGAAAAAGAGATAAAGACAGGAATTGACTTTTTGCCGTCCCCCGGCGTTCACCCTCTTCTCCTGTTCATTACAACACCATTACGTTTTGATGTTTTTCCCTCCTTTCCAACATACTGTCGCTTTCGTTCTTTAATGTGGTCATTCTGCTACGTACAAGAATTTTTCAACTGAACGGACGTCCGTGTCATTACCTTCAATAAGGGTCATTTCCCATAAGGAAAAGGGGAGAGGTGGGAATGTTATATGGAGTGACTGAAAAACACTATAAATTTAGACGCTCTCCTCAGCTCCCAATCTGAGAAATTATGACACGTGTACGTGATATATCCAATGCATGCAGAAAAACACAGGCTCGGACATGAGGTGTGCTTGTTTGTATGACCTGATGTCTCATTCGGCCCTGCTAGAGGCCTCATTATACCTCACCGCTGGTCGTTGGGAACATGGCATTCAGTCTGAGACTGGAGCCAGTGCTGTTTAGGAACTCGTTCTCATTAAGAGCGGTGTGTGTCACTAGGGAGACTTTCTGCTCCTAACAGCCTCCAAAAGTAGCTCTGCTTCTGCAACGACCACACAATGTCTCCATCTGCAGGGAGAGCTACACCTCCACCTTCCATCTTTCTTTGCCTGTCCACATTGTCTGTCCTTCACTGTTTTTTTTATCTTCAATCTGTGCTTTATCTGGTCTGCGTTTGTTGAAACTAGCTTGGACGATGACAGGAACAGTGAAACCAAGTTTCTCGTCCTGTGAGGAGGCAAAACTGGGAGAAAGTTGCTACCGTCACGAATATGACAGATTGGGCTAATGCTCCTGGAGCCAATCGTCGCTATTTTTTATTTATTTATTTATTTATTTAGAAAAGGGACAGTGTACATTAATAAACATTCTTAAATGTAAATGTACTCAAATTAGCCCGAAGGCTAGTTTTCATTGGTAGTCCCTTTGCCAGATGTTATTAGGCACTAAACTAGGAAAAAAAGAGTTAAACATTACACCAATACACTACAACAGTCATAAAACTAGAAGTATACAAAAAGACTATATATATATATATACACAGACACCATTAAATAAAAAATAAAAATATTTTAGCTAAATATGAATGAATAGGTCTATAATAAAATGAATAATAAGGTTAATAAGGGGATTTTCCATCCCCTAACAAATAATGAGGGATTAAAGTGAACATGAAATAACATTAGTAACCTATTTTACGTCAGGAATGTGGTGTAAAAATTTAGTTTATCCATCAGGAATTGATTGGATCGTAAAAAGTGGTTTCGATATTCAAATAAAAAAAAAATTATTCAAAATACTTCAATTGAACTGTTTGGGTAACACTTCAAAATAAAGGTCAATACTTCAGTTAATGCCATGTCTAACATGAAATACAAATAACCTTTCATAGCATTGAGTAATAAATATAAATAAAATAGTGTTTCATAAATTCAATTTGTAATGTATTAACAATGAATGAAAGTAGATTTACAAAATAACATTAACTAGATCAATAAATAAATAAAAACTAAAACTAAATAGAGTTTAATTAAAATAAAATATAAATATTTGATGAAAAAAACTAACATTAAAAACGTCATTATTACTGCATTGGGAACTGACCAAAATTAAATTAGTTGAAGTAATAAAATCACTAAAACTGAAATAAAAATAAAGCTAAAAAGAAATTTAAAGAACTAATAATGAGTAGCCTACTAAAACATGTGTTAGTTTATGACATATTTATTGTTGACGAATTGAAACTTATTGTTAAGTGTTACCACCGTTCGTAATAAAAGAAGGAATTGTATTAAGAATAGGGTCAATCAGGATCGGCGTGGTGAAAATTCCCGGTGGGCCGCTTCACTTTTGGGCCGGTCGAGGATTTTATTTATTATTATTTTTATTTTTTTTTACATTTGTCACGTTAGTCTATCTCCTCTTAAATTAGTCTACACACGTTCTGCATTCTGACACCGCAGCGAGCAGCCTCTGCATGGGCTGTACCATGTGAGGGAGTTCTCCCCTCCTAGATAGACTTGGTTGGGTCAATAGCCAGTCTTTTCCTAAACGTTTTCTCAGGAGCATGGATGAGAGGAAGAGGCCAGGAGGGGCTGAAAAAGCCAGGTTGAAAAAAAAAGAAAGGCATTGGAGGAGGATACTGCCAAATGGGCCAAGCTTACAGATTTATTTTCAAGAGGACAAACAGGTAAAGAGAGATAGGCCTAGTGATGTTTAGCATTAGCAATGCAATTATTCAGCAAATACCATTGTAGCGATGTCAACCTATTCACAAGCAAACTATTACATAAAATATTAGTCTTTTTGTATCATCCAATATATAGCGATTCATCCACTTTGCAAATATTGATAACAAAACTCAAGCTTGATCTGTGTATGCAGTAAAATGACCTCTTAATTATATTTTTTGTAGCTTCTAAGCCACTGAAAATGAGGAGACCATGACTAGGGAGAGGTAGAGAGGATACCAGAGGAGTAAATTACCACAATTTGATCCCCATGCAGAAAAATGATAATGACCATGATATTTCTGTTAACTTCTCAGCTTAAGTGAATTATAATTTAACCTTTATATTATTTGTTGAACCATGATATTAATAAAACTACACATTAGTAAGAGCTGAACTGTTGCTTGCTTCACCATGGAAAAAGTGGGCCGGTCTTGAGCCTGAAACTCCCGGACTGAAAAGTGGCCCCGGGGTCAATTTATATTTCAAGTTGACTTAAATTGCAATCAATATTGAGAACTGCAGTTTTGCTCACAGTTGGGTTCTGTCTCTATTGGACAGTGACTGATCATGTTCCTGTCTCTTCTCCCAATCACTTCCTTGGGTTGCCAACTTTCTGATTTGGGGGGTTTATGCCACCATGGAAGAAATAACCCCTGAAATTCATACATTATGGCATATTATAATGCAACTTACAGTATTAGGCCTATATTTATAGAATAGCAAAGTATGCCTAAACAATGACTCTACCACATAGGCTAGATATATAAAGGCTATCATGATCATTTTGCCAACAATGAACCATGGATTTGTTTAATTTATTGATTTCAACAAATAAAAAGTATAACATTCAAAACTCATCGGCTTAGAATGCATTTGAAGAAAAATAAACACAACAGTTTTCTTCAGCCTCGTGCGGACTCATTCAATAGACTTAGACTTCTAGAATGTTCTTTTTTTAAGTGCAAAAAATAATATTTTTAATTTAGTAGTTTGCACATGACGTGCGACCAATAAGACAACTCTACGTCATTACACGTTAGAGCCCGCCAAGGGGGCACCAAATCCCCGAATTTTCCATTATAGCAGGTATTCGTTCATTCATAGTCTGTCTGACATATATATTAGAAGCTGCGTGTCTGTCATGGATTTGCACTGAATTGATTCTCAAAAATACGGAACAAAGTGCGTTCCATTTCACATATCAGTTCAATACGGAACAAGACTTTTATGCGTCAAATACGGAACGATTCCGTATTATATGGAACGGTTGGCAACCCTACTTCCTTTCCTCTCTATTATCAACCCAAAAAGTGACAAAAGGCCAAAAATACAACACAAAAAAATAAATCACATGTAATAGTTTCTTTGATTTGAAACAAATACCTATCGCCGAGGTTCTCGTAGTGAACCGCTCATGACTTGTCTTTGAGGCTGGTTAGTTTGCATCAGCATGGGGTCAGATTATCTTCCTCTACAATGGCACAATTCTAAAAAAAGAACTATAGGAGCTGTGGAGTGTGAAAAAAACCCAAACAGTTAAAACAGTTGGGAAACTTTATAGCCTAACTCTTTGCAAGTTGAGAGAAAGAGAGTGCGGAGGCTTTGACAGAAAGCACAGAGGGACAGCCACACTGCTGGCACAAATGAAACGGAGAGAGAAGTATCAACCTCTCTGCACCACCGTGTCTTCAACTACAACACAGTCAAGCACGGAACAAAGAAAACACACCTGCATTCCCCAGATCAAACTGCGCTTTCAACTATTATCGTAAATAAACGTATATGTGCAAGACATCAGCGGTTTCCTCCCTCATAAGTTATAGCAGTTTTGAAATGGAAATGAATCTAAAATATTTTGAAAGGTCATGGCATGCATCATCTCAAGTCATCTACAGCAGCATGTGTCATCTCCATCACGCTAAAGAATTTAAGGCAGGGTTAGAAAAGTTTGACTTTTGTAATCCTCAGACAACCTGCTGAAAAAAAGCTGAAGTGAGAGTTCACGCTTCAAATCCTTATGGGCATAAAAAGATTAACAATGTTATATCAACCCGTGGTAACAAGACAGTTAAGAAAAAAACAACTTGTCAGCTATTCCTTTAACAAGAATTTTAGACCATTACACATCTTGTAATGGTATTCCTTTGGATATTCTGAACAGCTCAATACAAATCTCATCTCTCGAAATTTGGCAGAGCCCACAGTAAATCAGGTTGCAACTTTCAATATGTCAACTTACCCACTTGAGACCAGATCTCCAATTTAAAAAAAAAAATAAATAAAAAATGAAAACCGATCTGGTGCATGTTCAAGTGGTGTTATACTTTGGCAGAGAGCGAGACGGTAGGAGGTTGTGTCAGACTTTAGGTGTGCTGTGGAATCGGTCCAAACAGGCCTACCTAATCTCTGCTGAGTGTGTTTGTTTGTCTCTGAATGTCAGAACGCCTTCGGGCCAGGAAGACAAAGTTCAAAGCAATGCGGATACACTTTAGTCCAACTGTTAGACTAAACTGACACAGATTTACAGAGGAAATCAAAACATTTAAATGTGGCACTCAGCAAAAATGCACGTTTTGAGGGAAAATATATTTGTTCTTGGTGGAAAATTAATATTCAATTTCATTTTTTTTTAATATTATATGAGAATTTATCAGATTATATTTATCATATATAATATCATCGCTGTCTGGCGGATTTTTTTCTATTTATTTCATAAATCATTACTATTGGTCACCTTTTATGTTTGTCTGTGGGTTTTGCAGATAATTCACCAATGAAAAGCATTAAAAAATCTCCATTGGATCCAATGTTTTATCTGTTTGAGGAGCAGAGAAGAGTAGCATGTAATACTGTCTTTGCCTCTGCATAGCAATTCATTATTAATAACATGGGATTTTAGCCAAAGGAGCGCCCACATAGCTACAGTAAACTTTATAACCTGTAAGTTGATGTAAACATACTATGATGCACAAAAACACAGGAAACACAATGTAACACATAAATGTGAATCATAAATCAAGAAAGCTAGTATGCATAGGCCACGAAGTATTGGCGAAATAACACATTAGCAGACCGGAGGTAATAATATGGAATTTTTTCCAAAAAATGTTTTGCACAAAATAAATTCAAGCCCTTTCAACGCCATGTATGTTAATTTTCAAAAAATTTCCAGGGCCTTGAATTTTTTTTCTCTCAGATTAACAAACTTTCAAGGATTTCAAGGACCCATGGGAACCCTGATTATAATATAATATAATATAATATAATATAATATAATATAATATAATATAATATAATATAATATAATATAATATAATATAATATAATATAATATAATATAATATAATATAATTAGGGCTGTCAAATGATTAATCGTGATTAATCGCATCCAAAATAAAAGTTTTTGTTTACATAATATATGTGGGTGCACTGCGTATAATTATATATATATATATATATATATATATATATATATATACACACACACATGCTTGTATATATTTAAGAAATATGTTCATGTATATACTGTATATAGATTTATATATCATTTATATTATAAATAAATATAAATATTTTATATACAAATAATTAGTTTTCTTAAATATACATGAATGTTTGTGTATTTATATATATATATATATATATACAAAATAATTATACACAGTGCACCCACATATATTATGTAAACACAAACTTTTATTTTGGATGTGATTAATCACGATTAATCATTTGACAGCCCAAAATATAATATAATATAATATAATATAATATAATATAATATAATATAATATAATATAATATAATATAATATAATATAATATAATATAATATAATATAATATAATATAATATAATAAAAACTGCAACTGATGAACTTCTGTTTAGCTGGGACGTCAAATCTAAAATCTCAACTCCTAACTTGTTCTTAAGTGCAATTACAAATGAAAGTTAAAAAAAAACAACAACAACAATATATTCTGCATAAAATAAGCATCCATTACAAAACACATTAAAATGTGAACATTATAACATTTGGACAAACAAAACGCCAAACTCCTGTGAAGCAAAACGCATCGAAACTACTGATGGAAGCTCTTTACCTCGTTGGTGTTCCAGCGATGTCTCTCCTTGGGCAGGGAGGAGCATTTGGGAAGGCATTCCAGAAGCTTCTTGGGCAGGTAGATTTTCAAATGTCCATGTTCATCTGTGAACAACACAAAAAGAGAACTTAATATGGAGTGCGAACAGGATTATTAAAACAAAGCTGTGCTGCTCTCCAGGGCCTAAAACACTGGGAGCTGTTCTTTTTTACACAAAGATCCAATCATTTCTTTGTAAATTACTGAGTTGATTGAATCCAATGTCACTATTGCTCAAGGGACTCCTTTGAGGAAACTTACATGCCCAGGTGTTACGTTCGCAAATAGCTCTGTGACAACCTTTTTAGAGATATAAAACTATAAAACAGGCACGGGACCTCAAAGGGGGAGCACTCAGAACGCAATGAAGAAAAAAAAACAAAACTTAAGATGTTACTGTGAAATGAAAGGGAACATATTTGGAGCACAAGGCGTGCAAAAGGCTTTCATCCAGAAAAGTCGAGATTTTGTTTTCATTGAGTTTTTTTTTTTTTTAAATGCTCTCTCTCTCTCTCCCTTATCATGCTAGAGTGCCTGCTCAAATACATAACAACAAAATTGGGCAACAGAGCAAAAGCATTTCAAGGTTATTGATAACCGTTTGCATCAAGGGCTCAGGCTTCTTAAGGGACTCAATGTTTAGCCCTGTGGGAGAAGGTAGTTCCATATTGCGTGCTGAGCCTTCTTATGAATATAAAAAAAGGGAGAGAGACTGAAAGAAAAGGAGAATGAGAGACTGACTGAGATTTGTGGAGTGTGTCCTCGGTAAAAGACGAAAGAGAAGTGAAAGAGACGCTGCAGATCTGAGTGAGATGAAGCCCGTGTGTCCATAGAGACACTGCTTAGCAACCACTCACACTCCGGCATTAAGGACAAACAGATAGCCGGAGGGAAAGAGACACATGAAGAGGGTTAGATCACTTCCCTGTTCATAGTCAAACACCAGAACCAATGCACATTGGTTTTGCTTTACCTGTGCATGAACTCAGACCCACATAGATAATTGAATTCCCTGTTTAAAAACACCCAAGTGTTTTCACCACAAACTTTTAATTTCGAAATCTATGAAGAAAAATGTTCGTTGGTGACCTTTATTTTCCATGACTAAAACGAGACTATTACGAGCGAGGTCACACCAATGTCATTGAACAATGGCTATGACTATATCAACATGCAATATCGTTGACGAAAAAGACTAAAATGTAGTTTAAAAAATAAAAACTTGACCAAAATCACTCGTAAAATGAGTTTTCATGCTTACGGTCAGAGTTTATCCGTTTAAAGAACATGTTTCTACCGAGTATTTTACTTAATCTTTGCAATCTGGCAACCATGTGCACAGGAAAACACAGGTGTTGTTTTAATTAAAAAAAAAAAAACATTCACATAAATTGGAATTGTTGGATTATTCCTTGGACTTGAAATTTCACAATTTCTTTTGATTTCTTGTTATGATAAATGGCCTATAAATCAGGAAACTAGATGTGGTAAAATGAACCATATGGGTTGACATTCTCATGATTGTGCTTATAGTTGAAAGTCCGATAATAAAACTAGACTAAAATGCTTAGACATTTAGTCGACTTAAACTTGACTAAACAAAAACAGACTAAATATGTTAAAAACTAAAACATACATTTCACACAGGACTAAGACTAAAATAAAAACAGCTGACAAAATTAACTACTTATAGCTCAATTTTGTACTTTGTTGCATTCCAAAATATCACATACTGTATACTGCAATTCAAGTACACATCGCATTCTTTGAGTTGCCACAAGGGGCACTAAAGCATAAATGTCTGCATTTACAGTGACTTTCCAGCAATGAAAATATGATGAGAATCTTACTGTAATGTTTGCAGCATGCTAAGCTGTATTGTCTGAATTTCTATACTGCATACTTGAAATGAATAAAGTATGTTTCCAGCCTTAATCTGTGACATTTAAGAAGAATTAATTTGTCACGGGTGATTTTCATGAATTCTAACTTTAACATTTGGGATCCGGGGGATTTCCTCCGATGAGGCAAGGAAGGCAGTGCCTCCTCAAAAAAAATTGATGAGAAAATATAATTTTTTGTGCATTCGCGAATCAGTTTAAATGAACAAAATGAGACTAATTAGAAAAAGTAAGTAAACAACTCACCGACTTAGATGGCATCACTTTTGTAATTTGATGAGATTTATACTTGGTTTTAAGAAATAGAAGATTGTAAATGTAAAAATAAGAATTGTATATGGATAGATTTTTATAATAGAAATGTATTTAGTTTCTTACTTTATGTAATGTATTTAACCAAGAAAACTGGGACATGAATTTAGATTTACAAAACAAAAAATTTGTGAGGACTTTGCCTCGTCATTTCAGAACATACCACCGATTTAATTAGAGATTTTATTTTGCTAAAATTAGGAAACTGAATGTACAGGTATGATTACTAGGACATTCAACTCAAAAGAAAAACCTGAGAAGCAGGAGACTTAATCAAAGTCACCATTTGCTCCCCATTCAATCTCACTGGTGTCTAGGAAAAACTATTGAGTTGGAAAAGATCTCATTTGTGATTTGCCTTTTTATTTAGCGCCGTCTCTCTCTCGGTAACAATTCCGTTGGGATCTAATGACCGTTTCACGTTTTAAATTGGGAGATCTGTGGCTGTTATGCCCCAACTAAAGCAAAGATTTAGAAGAAAAACACACAGTACATTCGCACAAGACAATGAATAAATGAGCCGGCACTCTTGAAAAGTTTTTCTCTCTTTCATTCCAAGTAACTCGACCGGGATGAATTATAAAAGAACGAGGCGTCGAGCAACTTATTTACAGGGTAATTAAGACTAGAATATATATCCCTTCCTATTCCTATTTGTCATTTCTCGTCTCTTCATTTATCTCAGTACATGCTTTGGCAGAACAAGTGAGCGATTCTGAGGACTGCAATTTAGTCTCATTGTTCTGCATCAAAGTAAGGGGCTTTTAAATTATGCTGACTCTGACGACTGTGGCTTTAGAGGCAAATTTTAATCACAGAGTCAGTCGCCGTCTGCCAAACGCTGCCTTAAGCGTTTGCCTTTCTCTCTCTTTCACGACCGTCTCCCAAGAGTGGCCAATGAGACGCAGAGCTGAGGGAAAAAAGCTTAACAACAAAGAAAATGAAAAACAAAACAAGGCTACGCACACGCTGCTAATACTCACACAGATAGAAACGTGTGGATGTAGGTGGTAGAGAAAGATTGAACAGAATAGAGCGCTGTAGACTATTTGCTCCTTCTCGTGTAATTATATGTGCACACAGGCATGCGCTTATAGCGCCCACCATAATTAATTATGAATGTATTAAGATGAATCGCCCCTGTTTCGAATTCTACCGACATAGAAAAACACATTCCCGTTTGACACGAACACCAATCAACATTCAGCGCAAATGCCAAGGTGTCGCACCCGCATGTGGCCCTTGTCTAACTGCCGTCCGACTCTTGATCTGAGGAAATCTTTGAAAAACACCTATCAAACCTGCCCTTCAAAGTAATGTCAAGCATCAGAGAGTCCCGTCTAAACCGAGGATACAAAGGCATGGCGTAACTCTTTATCATCTCACCATAAAGCGCTCTTTTAAATTTTTCAGAAACTCCATGTCAGCAGTCGTGAGTTAGGTCAAGAAATCGACAGATTCTTCGAACGGAGGCATTGGAGGTCACTGAATATGGAACGATCTATGTTCAAACGAGTGATGAATGTGACTTCTGCGCAAAGGCACTGTGGGATCTCATGCTGTCAATAAGCAGCATGTTTGTTCAGATCCCACATGTGACTTTAAGTGACCCCAATAAGAACAACAACACTGATGGTGACAGAAAAGCCCTGAAGGCAGTGTCTGAAAAGGAGCAATGAGAGTGTTTACATGACAAACGAGCCGAAACATACTATGGTTGGTGAGCATCGGCCATGGATAAACCATAGGGCCAATCGGGCCATCCAAAACCAAGCCTTCCAATATTTAGACAAAAAACATGAAGTATGAAAAACGTCATACACACAACGAGCGCATTTAGCCCAGCACACAGCATCGTTTTTAAGTTCCATCGCGAAATATACGTAACATATCCATTGTATGTATAGCCTATATGATGGTATTTTGACTAGCTGAGAACTCGTGAAGCGAGTAGTAGGAAACCGCAGCAGGAATCCCTCCATCACACACACAAACGAAGATCTGCTGTGAGGAGATCTGCACCAAATTGTGATGGGCAACATAGCAACTACGATTGCGTCTTTGGTCCGACTCCGAGTTGCATTCATATTTCACTCAAACCGCACCAAAGTTCGCTTGGAATTGGGCTGAAACATCTTTTCATGCGTTTAGTGTGCACTTCACACACTCAACCTTCCATAGAAAGTTGCATATTGTAAAAAAAACAAAAAACAAAAACATTCTGAGGTTGCACTATCAATGATAATGGGCTGTATGCACGCATAAGTTCCGCATTTTACGCAAGGACGCTCGTCAGTTTTCGGTTGGGGAGATTAAAGCGGAGGAAAACGGGATTATGGCAGTCTTCAAAATGTACTGTCAAAAATAATCTTTGAAACAAAACTTTCATACGTTTAGATGTAATTTTATATACACTCTCAGAAAAAGGGGTTCTTTATATGTAGCATAGGGTTCTTTACTCAACTCCAAATTACATTTTATGCTAAAAAAGGTTCTATGATGACAATAAAGAACCTGTTTGTCACAAAGGTTCTTTACAGGCTATTTTTCATTCATATTACATTATTCTCCAATATTTTGTAGTTGTAATTAAATTATTGTTTATTAAACTTAATATCACATTTTAATCATGCTGATTTTTGGAGGAAAAATCTGAAAAGGCACTCTTCGTGGAATATTGATTAACTACATAAAATGATATAAATATATACATTTTCTAACCCCCATATCTTGAATTTTGATATAGAAAACTTTAGGGGTTCCAAATACGTAGCGCTTTAGAACCTTTTAAGGTTCTATATAGAACCTTTTCTTCTAAGAGTGTATAGTTATGTTTATTTAATATAATTTTAAAAAGAAGCATAAACACAACGAGGGATGTCTGTTTAGTCTGTTTTTGTGACTAATGTTTTTTTTAGTATAACCATGGAGTATAAGTAAGGGATAATCCACGGCTAGCCATGCATTAAAGGATTTTAATGCACGGCGTAGAGGCTAAGAACCACCCGACGCGAAGCGGAGGGTGGTTGCCTCTACGTCGTGCATTAAAATCATTTAATGCATGGCTAGCCGTGGATTATCCCGCTTATACCACGGTTATTTGCCAAGTTAAAAAGAAGTTAAAGCTATAACTGATGTTAACAGTGTAATTTTTTAACAGACATGTAAAAATGACGGTTATTTTCTTAAGTTACGGCTCGTTAGTTCTACTCCGTCCACTTTAAATAAAGTAGAGCCATCGGATTGCATTTATTTGAATGAATTATGAATCTGTTTGCAAGCGTAACTGTTACTATGGTTACCAATGTTTGTTTTACAGTCTATGGTTTACAGTCTAAGCGGATTCATTTCAAACTGTAATCAAACTGACTGGAACTACCTGTGCATTAAAGGGTTTTACTGCACACCTTCCAGCCAATCAGAATCGAGTATTTAAACAGCCCGTGGTATAAAATTCAATATAAATTCTCGGTATTGCGTTGGACTCTACGATCGGCGGAAGTTATTGAGCATCCTTAAACCTTCACCAGAAAAATACCGCCGTATAGAGCCCATAACCCATGGATTTTAAATTCAGTAAAGCTCTATTTTTTACTCATTGACACAATGCTTTTTATGTGTCTTCATTGATATCACAAGAACTCTTGATAGAGCGGTGTCTTTATTTTTAATTTAATTCACACAATTGTAAAATATTCTTAAACTTTTGATTAACACAACCGCTGTGTGTGTGCCTCTCGGTTTTTAACACAATCCTGGAGAGGAAAACCGATAAAGGGGGTTTATAATGAACAATCATCTGCAAAGGTGTCTGTTGAAATGTTTTGACATTTCTCGCACACATTCATAATTAATGCGTTTTAATTGAGCGGACGGATCTAAATGGCAAAACAGGCTGCTGTGCTTCTAAATCCGCAGAGCCACATTTCTGTTCAGCACAAAGAAGGTCCATCCTACTGTATGTTCCCTCTGAGGATTACCACATATCTGCATTCTTTAATGACTCTGTAAGCATCTATAGTGTGCAAGTACACGGGTCGGTCTCGAAACAGATGGAGCTTCGCCACTGCAAAGTTTAAAAAGACAAGAACGGACACAAAAACTTTCCACACCTCATCAGCCCGCAATGTCACTTTTTAATGAAAGCCGTCTCTTTTTCCATTAAATTGTCAGCACTGACGGACATTTTCTGTTTGCATTTGTTTATTTGTAGCCTGTATTTTCCACGGAACGTCATTTCACCTGCCGTAAGCGGTTTTGTCTCAGATCGTGGCGGGGTGTACGCTTCCAACGCTCCTTTAGAAACTCTTCAAATTAAGAATGGTGCAATGACAAATGCTCCGAGAGTGGCAAATCTGCTTCAGACGGCAAATTCGGAGCCTGTCTGAATAAGGAGAGGGTGACATTTACAGATTTGATTTTCTCTCTACCTCATCATACGGCAGACGCAAGACCGCACAAGGGTCGCTGTAGTGTCTGCCGTGACTTTTTGATCCCATTTTGGAGAATGTGGGCTTTGGAGGAAATGCATTAAACTATCCTGACATAAGTACAGATTCAAGAATGAACGTTTTCTCGAATGGAGGTCAAGTAAATCTAGAGATGTTTCTGTACAACAGATAGAGGACGTCTGCAAAGTCAACAAAAACCTAAAGGAGTAAATGTTACGGATATCAATTACGTCACTTTCGCTTCGCCTCTGTTAATGGATCGATTTTGGCCCATCTGTCATATTACAGAGATGTTTCACCGAGGGCCGCAATCTGTCTCGTGAGAAATGTTCCAGAAAATCAAATCTCATACCCGTTCGCATCTCAAATGAAACTTTAGATTATAATAAAAAAATGCAAATTGCAAACCAGCACAATATAGATTCTGCTCATCAACTGATTAATTTTTTTAGTGTATAAATATAATAAAACGGAAGGAAAAACTCAAATCCTCCAGTGGGATGAGGTGTCAGTTAATTATAAAACCCTGTATAATAAAGACTGAAAAATGCTGGGAAAAGCAACATTTACAGTTCCCAGTACAGATATTAAGGGGTGTCTAGGGAAATTTGAGCTTTTTTTTTTTTTCAAACAAAATTAATGTGACAGAAATAAGGGCTCATTGCACAGTAGTTCCAAGCAGACAGGGAGAAGGATGGGACTGCATGTTAATTCATCAATAGCGCTGGTAAACTTTTCAAGTGGTCTTCCCTCAACTGCTTTATTAACCACATGAGTTGAAGGCAGGCTAGGAAAGAGGGAGGTCTTAAGACTTTCAAGTCAAAGCAGAAAAGGCTTTGATATGAAAGACAGCATACGAAAGGAGAACGCAGCGGGTTGACATGGTCTTTTACCAAGCTGGCATTCCAACCTCTATACTACAAGCCTCCTCCCTGCCTCTCTCCAGGGAATTGTGCACTGCATGAAAATCAGTGGTATAGTTATCTATATGCTAATTTCCATGGAACGAAAGGTGAATATTCAGACATTGGGGAGTCACACCCACAGCGTTATCCCCGTCTGGTCAAGAAAAACACAAATAGGAAGACCATAACAATATAGACACATGCACAAATCGCAAAGAGATCATATGCATCTGATTTAATTATTAAGTTGATGATGAATTATGGATTTTTATCTGAGGGCATTTACACTGCACGAGAGGGAATTTTACCGACCCAAAGTAGGGCAGGGCAATATATCTAAAAATCGATACATATCTCAATATTTTTCCAAATTATTATGATATTCAATATTTGTGCATTTGCCTTTGAAAGGTTTAAAAAGGCAGGGCTCCAGACTAACTTTACTACTGTTTGCACTGGTGCTACCAACTTTCTCAGTCATAAATACCTGTAATATATTAATTATCATTGCCAAATTTCAAGATTTTCATGGATTTTGGACAGAAATATTAATCTGTGATCTTAAGCATTTTACATTTGAATTATATACAATCTACACTCTAAAAAATGCTGGGTTTTAACCCAACTTTGGGTCAAATATGGACTAACCCAGCCGTTGGGTTAAATTTTTACATTGCATTTTTAACCCAACATTTCGGGTTTGTCCATATTTGACCCAAAATTGGGTTAAAACAACCCAGCATTTTTTAGAGTCTATCTATCTATCTATCTATCTATTTTAATCTGTAATCTTAAGCATTTTACATTTGAATTATACACAATCTATCTATCCGTCCATCTATTACCATCTTTCTATCAACATCATCTTTCTATCTTTTAAAAAATCATTAAACATTCAAATGTATGCATATTTTAAAAGATTTGAGTATTATATTAAGATAATACACATTTTTCATTATCAAAGTTTATAATTGTGACAAAAAAATCAAGATTTTTCATTATCAAAGTTTATAATTGTAACAAAAAAAATCAAAAATTTCACACTCCTTACCTTCTGCATTTTATAATTGCTATAATTTTATAATAGCAATAATTTGCTTTTCCTCAGTCGAGCGATTACTCTCATCTAACTGCTGAAAAGCACGCTGCACGCTGTTTCGTGAGACTTTCATTTGTATATATATGCCTTAATTCGTGAATTCGTAATTAGCGCGTTTCACCGTCAGTGTGCACTGCGCGTGACGTCTACGTTGGTCAATAAATAAACTGCACCTGTCTTGCGGAAGAACACTGTAGCCGGAGCTACTTCTCTCCATTAATGTCTATGGTGAGTCACGAAGGCACTGGGCAACTCCGCATCCGAGTCGATCCTGGGATAAAATAGTCCGAATATAAACACTTATTATAAGCGTACCGTAGTGATTCAGGATAAATCAAAAACACGGTTTGGAAGATGGATTTATGATGTAGCCTACTCGTTCATTTTGAACATAATGTAGCGACTCTCAATGGCTGTGAATCAGCTCAGTGGAACCCCGGGCGCGCTGTTGGTTGGCCATAGACATATACAGTAGACCTCACCTTGGCTAGAACGAATGCGTCAATAGAGCCGCCATCTTGAAACAGGGGAGCCCCTCCACTTTAATGCATCAGCGTCAATGTAGTAGACACAGGTCTAACGGAAATAAAATCACCATAAATCATCATGAATGCGATTTTTCTTGGTTTTTTGGTTTGTTCCAACGGTCAGACATATATTCATCATTGATTCCAGAAAGAATTAAAAAAAAAAAAAAAACATTCTTCCTAGTTCAGATTTCATCCGTGAACATCATACGCTGCACAAAAGTCCGCCTAGCAACGTTACCGAGCTACTTCCTATGACAAGACCCCTGTTCCAAGATGGCGGCGGTTTCGACGCATGTAGTGTATATGTCTATGTTGGTAGGCGGCCTGGGGAGAGGGTTGAGGAAGTTCGTCTGTTGTTTTTGTTGCTCTATTCTGAAGCTGTGTTTCTGAATGCCTGCACGTTGAGCTCTGGCGAATAAACAAGTTAACTGAACTCGGGCCTCGTAAGTTACGGACTGCAGCAGCTGATACAACGGCGTTCTATTGCGCGATCATTTGCGACCACATACAATTTTAACGCGCGCATTCTCAAAAAAAAAAAAAATGGTCGCAAATACGACCCTGAAAGGTGATTTTGTTTTTCCTCAAATTAAAAATACTGGAAGGATTGGGATGTGGGTGAGCCTGGGTCAGGTCAGTTTGAGTTTTTATTAAATGGAATTTGTTTACAGTAAAGAATACACAACAACATTATTTCGGTTTAATAGACTTAAATAGACTTTATTTAAACTTTCGTTTGGAGTTAAGTATGCACACTATTTAACGTTTAGTTTAAGTTTATGCTTACCGTTCTTTTTGTTTGTTTGTTTGTTACGTCGGAGTACAGTGAGCTGGTCCACCATCAAAAGGGGTTTGAGTGGAAACATCGACGTATTTATATGGTTCCGGCCGGGCCACAACCATTCCGGTTTCTGCTCCGGGGGAACTCCAAGGACTATTTTGTTTGTTTATAAGTTTAATAATAATAATAATAATATCTTTATTGTCCACCGGGGTGGAAAATTGTCTTTTAGACAGAATTGTCTTTTAAGAAGTACATTTATTAAGTGAAGTCATTTGATGGTATTATTTGAGGTGTTTGTTTATGTGTATTGGGTGTTTTCATATGCGTTTATTGTGTGTAATGGCCATTATATATCTGTGGATCCCCCTTTATGTGTTTTTTTACAAAGTTTTTACTGCTTTACTGTTTAAAAGATAATAACTTAAACTTGAGTGGAGTCAGGCTCTGACCAGGGGTTTAGTTACCGTTTAAATGGTCGCCTTGCTCTGTTCTGTGATGCGCGTTCGTGACTCTCCTGTTCGCACTCGTTCATCAAAATAAACGAATCTTTTCCCGAGTCAACTTGAACGAACCAAATGACACGAAAAAAGATTTGTTCATTATGATAAACGAGTTCGAACAGGAGAGTCACGAACGCGCATGAGTAAATTAACTCTTTCCCCGCCAAACACGGAATTTTCCGGGTATCCGTGTTTTAGGTGGTATACGGTAAAGAAGGCCCGCGCACATGCTCTGAAAGAGTACGCAACTCTTTGATCAAAGAAACAGATTGCAATCGCGTCTCAAACGTGAAGTGGAGTTGTGAGAATGTAGCTCAAAATATCAATAATATCAGATATGTATAAGACAAATGCAGAGGTATATGGCTGATCAAGTGCTGGAGGTGTTGATGGTCTCGGAGTCCGATCACTCTTTATTAGATAATTCCGAATCTGATCGGGACGAAGTAGTGAGTGAGAGAGATGCATGCATGTTGCATGCATGTTGTGCATGCAGAGTTTGTGTACGTAAGTGGTTGCGGAAGGAGACTGCAAAAGTTGTGGTGCTTTTGGCTTGCTTAGTTGGGGTTATTTAATATTTAATATTTAACATTTTTATCGATCTTTGTTGTACTTCTTTCATGTTATCACTGTTGCTTTGATGCAATCTGTATTGTGAAAAGCACTATATAAATAAATGTGACTTGACTTGACTTGTGGTGTCCCCTTACATCCTGGGAAATGTTACTCTGTTTACCACTCAAAAGCAAATTACAGTGCCTAAATTTGATATATTTTACATTTATTTATTTTTTAAATTTATTTTGGAAAGTTTTATATATGAAGAAAACAACATCTGAATGAATTCTGCTTGAAAATGCACTTGTTTGATAAAAATGCCTTTTTCTCTGTTTTTTGTACAAAATGTTGTGTTTTTGACAAAACCTACATCCGTTCAAGTGGCAATAAAAAAAGAACAAATGAAGATAAAATAAAATAGTTTTTTTTGTCTAAAAGCAGAGGCTCAGATCTTTATTTTGATATATAGCTTCTTCATATATTCATGGAAGAAAATATTTAACGGGCCATTGAAATTTAGCAAAAATCATCAAAAACCCTGGCGGTGGCTGGCAACTTTTTTTAAAAACGCTGGCGGGGAAAGAGTTTTATCAGCAAAAGTTATTTTAAAAGTGAACTACTCCTTTAACACAAATGAAACATTGAAAAACTATATTTACTTCAAAATAAAAATCTAAATAATCTTCCTACAAAAAGGATTTGCGAGCATGTAAAACATCCACAAGCTCGCTGGGGGAAAAGGGGGGGATGAAATTGGCTTTCTGACTTTATAAACATGACTTTTAACATTACCACAATATTTATGATATTCTTTAATTTTAAAATGTGTATCAGCCAGCCCTAACCAAAAGCATTCCTCAAAACTGCCTTTGACAGAGCTTTGGGCTACATAAACCTCAGACCAACTACAGTTTATAAATCCACCAGCAGATAAAACGCCACATTTTCCGCCGTGTGCATGAGAGGCGAGATCTTTTTCTGTATGCAATAAAATTTCTATTGAATTAGCTATGACTTGAAGGGGTGGACGATGTCAGTCAAATTGATTTAGCATCTACTAAAGCGACTCAAGGTCACGGAGCTCGGAGCCAGACCTCGTCCAGAGAGAGTCTGCAGTGTGAACACTTTAAAGAAGGAGGTGTGGAGAGATTCTTCAGCAAATGTGAGGAAAAGTCGAGAAGGGGTTCTGCCGTGACCTCCAGCGCTGGTCCTCCTCCTCAAAAGCCTTTGAGCCAGAAAAACATGTGAATCTCGGTGCTAATCTGGGGTTTAACGGCTCATCTTTAAAAGGCTGACATTGAAGAGCTGTTTTACTGTATCTGTCATGGCAGCTTGAGCAAGCATCACTTCAAAGAAAAGAGCAAAGCTTGTTTTAGGATAGGATAAAGGCTGACAAAAACAGATCTCAAATCGATAGTGTCCTCTTGTCCAGTGATAGGATACTTTTTTTCCTCTTTTTCACTCTGTGATTTGTGTTTCACTAGCACCAAAAACGAGGTTGACTGAATTCTGATCAACTCTGGACCACACACTCTACGCGAGGCTTCATCACAACTAATCATGCTCAGGTAAAGCATTTTGACAGGATGATTGTGTGATCATGATCCTCGTCATAAAAACTATAGTGACAGAGTGGACACAAAGAAGGGAAGATGAGGATAAAAGAATGAAAAGGAGGATGATAAATCTATTTTTTCCCCACAGGGAAATGGCCTGACAATGATTCACATTTCCTCTTAACGGAGAATAATGTGCCGTCCTAAAGCCATTAAAGGAAGCTTGTGTCCGGCCAGAGCCATGACATCATTTGGCACGCTGTTTTACCACCTTTTCTGATTCAAATGGGATCTGGGTCCAATTGGTCAGTTTCAATTTCACTCATCCCTCCAGGTCCAAGATCAATACCAATCAAAGCAGTGATTGCTCTATTGTTCAGCTTAATGCTACAGCTCCGGGCCTTCATCACCATCAGCGGCCACATCTGCGCCATTCAATAGATCATTGGCCAGATAGCTATCTGCCATTTGGCTAATGAAGATTGTTTATAGAGAGGAGATTATAAAAATGCAAAGCTCTCTGTGGTTTTAACACATTCAAACCAAAATTAATGTCACTGTCATCTCCTTGCGTGGGAGCTTTGATGGAGTTTGGAAAGTTACTCGACATTTACTCACACTTGTCATTTTTTGTTTGTTTGTTCATTTCTCTGGTAAAAGTCCAAGGGTAAACTGAAATTCTTAAGGAAATGGAAAAACAATATGAATTATTTAGAAAAAAGGTTATTTTCTAAAGAAATAGTGTAGCCCTCAAACTGTATTCACTTTATAGCCCTTAATCCTGTAATTGTGGACAGTGATAAATGTTATATCACTGTCTTCGATAGTTTTGTCTATCCATTTATGGTGTTTTTATTTTATTTTGGGGGTATTTTGAATTTATTTACTTCAAAAGTACCATATTTTCTATGTAAAATATGCTTATTTTTACGTTTTATTTTTTAACTACATTAAAATATCATTCCAATCAGTTCTTAGAGTTAAAACATAATTATTTTGGCTTATTTTAGAATGCTCTAAATTACAGTTTTTCCCATTCATTTCTATGGGTGCACATTTTTGACCCAAATACAAGAATAAGGAGTTTTTATTTTTCACTTAACATTGTAGAATTGAGTCAAAAAAAATTGTGTGTGTTCAGGAGGCAAACTTAGGAAAAGTAGCCAAGTCTTGTACCGCTCAGATCAAGGGAAGTATTTTTTAAAAATAAATCAAAACTATTTTGCCCACATTTGTCCAGAATACGGTTTTAGGGTTAAATGTTAACTCCTTTTGTCAAGAATAGATTGTTTTAAGAAATGATTCCTCAAATAATAATAAAAAAAAACCCCTGAATATTTCAACACGGACAAATCTTAAGGACATAAGAACATATTTTTCAAGTTAATATTTTGTATTCCTGAAAATAATGTTTTGAAGGTAAAAACCATGAAAATAATACACTATTGTGAATCTGGCGTTAAATATAAGAATAATGCTGCATGGAACTTTATAGAACTAACTGATATTGATTTAATGTTTCTTTCAAAAGCCTAATCAGTATAATATTGATGAAGGCATTAAATGTGCACAAGAAAGGGATAAAGTAGGTTTTAACAATACATTTTTCTGTTTAAAAATCTACACAATACACATGTATATAGACAATCTGAGGCATTCGATAAATGAAGTGAAAACAAAACATATGCTTCTGACATGAATTATAAAACAGCACACAAATAGGCAAAGACCAGCTTGAACCATTGTCTTACACCTGGATGCATAAAACCAACATGCAAATCCATGCAACACTGACTACCAAAGGCATTCAGAGACATAAACAAGACAGAGGATATGAGAATGCTCAAATACACATGGACTCAATCATGCAAATGAGTGTATGAATACAAATGGATAAAGAGTTGAGCTATGCATACAAAATGTACGTTAGAGTTCTGGCTAACATTTTGGTCCTCTTTTCTGCCCTCTCTCTCTCTCTTCACAGTAACAAAAATTGCATATTATCCTCACCATGCTCTTCAATAGATCCTTGTTTGAATCATGACTTAAGATGACTCATGATAACCTCATTTCGGTGTTAATAACAGCACGGCACACAAAAGCCATTTGCACAGTGTGAACACCAAAGCCAAAAACATTGCTAAAAAAAACATCCTTTCACTTTAGGTGTGATTTTTTTTAAATATCTCCAAAAACAACAACAAGGTCAGCTTCATTTAAACCTGCTGGACCTAAAAGGAAGCTATGCTGCATCGGCTCAGTCATGACTCGCTCCCTGAGACGAGTAAACCGAATGTACGCTGGCACGCAGAGATAAGGCATGATTGTTATGAAGAGTGACATAAGCCTGCGCCAAGTGAAGCATCACCGCACGCCCGACACGCTAGCGCTCGGCACAATTACCGCCAACTGTTTTGATAACGAGAGACGCTATGCAAGCGAAGAGTTCAAACTCCTCCAAGACAGGAGGCCGATTCTGTGATAACCTGACTTTCGTGTCTGGGCGTCCCAGGAGACCGGCGTCTCTCTCCGCTCTCTTCCCTGGTAGAGCGGTTCAGTCAACTGTTTACATCTCTGCAACACGAACTAAACCTCTCATTATTTGCAGGATCTCAATTAAATTTTATCTCAGCCAATTTAAAAGATCTGTACGGCAGCAACGTCTCTCTTAATTGCTAGGGTGTTTTTTTGAACATAAAGCCTCGCTGATAAAACACTGGGAGAAAGTGAAATGTAATGAACATCCTTCCATTGAAGTCAAAGGATGAATTTCGACTAGAGGCTATAACTGCTTCTTATCTATTGACTCTCGTCCAAGACAATATGCAATAGCACGAAAAGTCTGCAGATTCGTTTCATAGCAAAATACTTGGTATGAGTTGAGGTCTAAAAGTATAAAAAAAAGCTGCACATCTAAACATATTCTAAACAGACTTGATGATGTGCATTGTGCCTGCCTTAATAAGTGGGAGTGGTTCATCTTGGGATTTCCACTGGTGGAGTAAAAAAGGCTATGCTGGACACTAGGGAAGAGGAGGAGGAACGGCAGACCAGGATTCCTCCCAATTAGCTCACTTCGACATTCTGGTTCTGTCCCAGTTGGCTCCCAAAGCTTTTCTTGGCTCAACAAAGCAAAAGAATCAGGCTAAAATGGGGTCCATGAAGGGGGCCGCGGCCGCCTGAACTGGATCTCCTTTTATCCTCACATTCCGAAACGTCCAAGGATTCAAGGCTCACGAGCACTGCGTTATAAGAACCGACAGCCCGTTTAATTTAAAAACCCAACATGTAGGCTAATCAATGGATTGGCAAAGAGTTAATGCTGTTGTCAAACCACGAGAGCCGGCACGGCCAGAGACGGCTGAGATGTGTATCCCTCCGGCTGCTAATTGCACCGTTAGCCTTCAACAACTGGGCGGCAGAACTCCGGCCACTTAGTGTCCGTGTCGGAGCGTCTTCATTAAGAGAGTGTCTCTTCGGAGAGAGAGCAGCACGACAAGAACACACCCTCGTCCACACCCACGCGAGCCAACGCCTGCGCTCTGCGTTGATTAGCCATGACAACGAGCTGCTGCTTCCAAAAATATGCCGCTCGTTCCGGAGCCGCGTGGCCATGCATGAATAAACATCATCTGTAATGGAGCTGAATGAAAATGAGACGCTGGCCTTTTTTTTTTTTAAGCTGATCTACCGAGAACCGCCTCTCCCTTCCGACTCCCTGCACTAAAAGTCACCTAGTAGCTGAACGTTGGCTTATTACAAATTGCTTTGATAGAATTTGCTACGCTCTTGAACCTGGTAAACACGCCAGGAAAACAAGCATTATTGTGCTGAAAGCAAGGTTTTAGATCAAAAAGCTCTGGAGACTCTGAAGTCTCGTATTAATTTGATCTTTCTCTGGTTTGGGCTCTGGTAATACTATAAAAACACTCTTGAAGAACTATACCAGCTGCGAGAATGAGGTTATACAGTATGTAAACGAATGGGCAGAGAAGATGAACAGCATTTCATAACGTTGTCATGTTTTGAGGGATGCAGTGGAAAAGGAAGCCAGCTCTCTTACTGTTGTTGTCTGTGTCATCGCTGACACTCTTAGGAGGAACGTGGCCGGTGTAACCAACGGCGGTTCTGTACATTCGATCCGGATTACGTATTTTCTTCAGTCCTACAGGGGACACAGTGGAGGAGGGAACAGTGAGGGGAGAAGGTCTGTGGGTACAACAATACAAAGCCCTCTACTTCCTATTCATGCAGAGGTCATTCATTGCTTTTACTCTCGCCTGATTGTGACATTGCGATGCATATTTTGGACTGGAACATGCACTTTAGAGGTCAAGAGGTCATTTCCCCTTCAAGTTCAAGGGAAATAGCTACCATCACACTTGCATTTGTGAGTCTGAAGGAGCTTTTCCAGCATCCAAGTATTGCGTACAAGATGCGTATGTAGGTGTGCAATCAACTAGGCTGGCGAGGAGCTAAATCTACATGTTGAATCATACCACATCATGAGGTTCTACTAATTTCTGTGGCTTACTGGATTCTTGAATGCATTTGGCAGGAAAAAGCCTACTTTTTTATTGAACTAGAAAAAACAAACAAACTGCTGCTTCTTAAAGAGATAGTTCGCACAAAAATTGCAATCGTCATCACTTGCCCACCCTCATCTCATTCCAAACTTGCATGACTTTCTTTTATGTTAAACCAAATAGAGACATTTCTCATTATATCTTTTTTAATTTTCCAAAAAAAAAAAAAAACAACATTAAAGTCATATAAGGATGAGTAAATCGTTTTCATTTGGGTGACATATCCCTTTAAGTAAACAGCAGGAAAAGTCTGATGCTGTTACACCGTGTCTGGATGTGGCGCCAACGCAACACAAATTCCCGACAGTAAACTAATGCCTTGTTCTACTTATGACATATAACACTCGCGATACTTCTCATAGGAAGAACAAATGGATTTGCAATGGTCTCTTTGTCGCGTCCAATGTAGAGACAGCTTCCAGCTGTTGTGGCGCGTATAGACACGCTGTAAGAAACGCATAAAGCAAGCCATAAAAAGCATGCAAATTACTGGAACTGAAACCTGAAGAGCTAAACTAGCACTTTAATTTCCCCCAGTTGTCACCTAAACATCACGTTCATATTGACTCTTTTTCTGAATCACGGGTAAACTGTGCCCTCTCCTTCCAATTGGCTGATCAATCCATACAATCAATCATTTAAAAAAGGTCAAAAGAACTTCAACACAGCTTACTATGCATGGCTTCCTATGTTCATTTAGCCAGGTACAACTTCAGAGAGGCTAGATCAATTCTGCACAATCCAATTTGTTTGGAAGAGCCAGTAGTATCAGAGTGCTGCTGTTCGCATTGCCAAACAGATCAAAAACACCCAGGAGCTTAATTTCAAGCAAAACCACTGTGAAATTTCACTTCCCTGATAAATTAGAGAAATTGAGATTTGATGAGCGACCAAATATGTACAGTTGAGCTTACAAAGCCTGCAGTTGTCCGCACAATACGTGAGAGAGCAAAATAACACACAGAGCCAACTGACTGAATGGTTGGAGAGAGAGACTCTCATGCACTCTCTAGCCATATTCCAGAACACGACTTTGAAAACATCTAAAAGCTGATGGGGAGCACATCCTTGCGTGCAAGCTGCCATCCTCACGTTGGCAAGAACCACTGGAGAATAAGCTTCCTGTGTGGAAGAAAAGAATAGGAAGCTGGCAAGAGCAAAGACTGTCAGATACAAATGCGTGACACAGTTTTAGGCCGTAAAGGTCAAAAGAGGCAATGTTTTCTCCTGTTCCGTGGCAGCTCAAATGGGTAAAAATAGCCTGCAATCTTTCTGTCCCCAAACTTACGTTACATTATGACACATTTTTCATTCTGAGAAGTAGAGCAAGAGCAAAGCGTTACCTGTCTGGACTTACAGAGATAAATGTGCACTATGAAACAGAAAGAATACCTTTTTCTGGCCAGGTCATCTCTCGGCAATAGCAAAAATGAAGATATCCAACAACAACAGGAAAAGCAGAACTGTGCTATTGCCTATACATCCGACGTAGTGTGTAATTAATAGAAGATAATTCTATACGTTCGAGAGGCGGCACACATGCGCGCTACCGTCCCACACAGGCACTCTGCGAGCTCACCCAAATCACTGAGGGCAACTTCGTCACTTTGATGGAATTCTTTAATAGGCAAGCTTAGTTATCACTCTTAGTTCCAATGTGTGTAAGTTGGGGGGTTGAGGGGGGGTACTGATTTGCACAGCTCAATAGCACCACCATGTGGCTGTTATGAAGCAAAACTTCCTTGACTGATTTAATTTAAGGAAAAAAATGTTGAATAAATAATTCAATGTTGACAAACTCCTGGTTGTTATTTTAAGCTAGTCCAGAGCTAATGTTCCAACATCACTTAACAATCGGCATTTTCTTCCCAAGATGCTGTAGAATCAAACTAATGTTTGATATGAAAAAAAAAATCATACGTCTTCCAAATGGGATCAAAGTAAACAGAATACGAGGGATTTTGAACGTCTTATGAATCTTAAATGTGATCTGAATAATTTAAATTCGTTATGTAAAAATAAATTCATTGAGACGTAAGGGCCACATTAAAAACATCCTCGAAGACTCATAAACAAGACGCGCTCCGTTAATACAAAAAAGTGAACTTTAGGTTCGACTATATCATAAATGCAGACACATGAACTTGGCTTTAGTTGCCGAGCGTCGCTTTAGGAAAGAGGAGAGACGTACCTTTCATTTTGCTGCCTCATTAAAATTCCGCTTCAATTATCCCAGTGTCCTTTCCAATCCAGTTTCAATGTGTTATTATCTGAGAAAATAACTGCTGACAGCTTCAAAACAGCCAAACAGTCACAGTTCTGGGAAAATATTCCACACGAGACCGAAGCATATCGAGCATCTGTCGGAGGGTTCAGTCACTAAAAGGGGGGTTCTGGTGGGGGTGGAAGGAAATCAATCACGTTTTAGAGCATCACCATAAATCTGCATTTATGGCTTTTGGAGTTAAAAGCGTCGCCCTGTTCAATGCGAGAGAAAAATGAAGTAGTTGACCGCGTTTGACTTGACGGAGCTCGCTTGTTTGTCAGCCCCGCACGGGGAACGTGGATGCGGTGTGGAGGAATCCCACTCTAAACCATACGAGTCATTTCACGCGTTCATTTCGTCTGATGCGCTCATGTGCGCGTCTCAGTTAGGCTATAAGAAAAACATGTTTCTCTTCATCTAACGAAGGCTGTGGCTCGGCTCGACTTGGATGCGTGTGACTTTGAAAACCCTCTGTGTGCTTTGAGATGAAAGGAGTCGCGTAATGAACGTAACCCGTGATTACCTAACTCCGTTCCCGTTATTTTAATAGCCGTCTCAGAGATGGCTAATCCCATCAGCGCTTCAGCTTTTTTTTTTTTTTTTTGCCATTTCGTGACAAACAGAAGCTAAGCGAAAATGGCATTGACTTTCTCCGTCGCGCATCCCTATCCTGATCTTCATCATCTGGAGCTTAGCGCGGATAAAACTGCGAAATGAAAAATAATAATCTTGTTATTTCTCTCTTACCTTCCGGCTTGTTTTCGGCAGCCATTTCCCCTCCGCGCGCCACATCCTCCTCCTCCTCCTCCTCCTAGCGACCGGGGGGGTACCACGCGCGTTCACGGCGAGGACGCGTCTAGAGGAGGGGGCGAGAGGCAGGAGGCGCGTGCGTGAAAACGCGTTAGCTATTGGCCGCGAAGTGCCATAAATGGCAATGGTGCTTTCGGTGATGCTTCATGAATTTGCGAAATCCATATCCCCCCCTTTTATCCATCCCCTCAACGCCATTGGTGAATTGATTATTATTTAGGAGACACCTTTACGATGCAGCGACCAATAAGCTTTTTTTTTTTGTTTTTTTTTTTGGAAGAATCAGGAGAAGAATAGGCCTATATACATGAAAATGTAGAATATTTTTAAGTCTATGCTACAACAAATGTGTATACAAGACATTCATGCTTGAAAGACACTCATATCCGTTCGGCTTGACAGAACTATTTTATAACACTGCTAATCGAGATACGTGTCCAGCAGTCTAAGTACTAGCCTAATAACATGCCCCACTGTGTCATATAATTAGATGTTAACAGCCATGTTAGAGTCGTTAATCTGCCACTCGTGCTGAAGATGATTGTAAAACGAGAATGACATGGATGTGAGCATAGAGACCATGACGGGTTTACTCTAAAAGGTTATTGTTGTGTTTCAAGTCAGCAGTGACACACAATTGAAATGAGAAAAAAAACACATCTGGATAAGATGTGTCAGGTCGTGCGTGGACGCTCAAGCTTGTTGATGAGTTCTTGAGCGCTGTCCACTCGCGGGTGCTGAAGGAGATGGTGCTGAAAGAACAGCTCCACTCATCGGCCACAAACAGTCCGTCTGCCGCTTCCCCAAATCAAGCCAAATCAACGATGTTTACGCACAACAACGCAGCATGTAGCGATTACTGCCAATGCATTTGAACAACAGAATCATATAAATATGAAAATGATACATAGCGATAGTTTTGGGACGATGACATCATAAAGCGTTCTCCGAAGCATTTTACTAATTTAAAATAATTATGTATGGAGTCATTTAAAATGACCAGACCTCAAACATAAATCATAAACAAAACCTCTAAAAGTGATTACAATTGTTTATGGACATTGTGTACGTAAACTAACAATATATTCGTTATTATTAACATTAATAATATTTTTATTAATAATAAAAAATAACAACACATTTATTTATTAATTATACTGATAGTAAAATGTATCCATATCGTTAATCCAACTATTTACTTAATTAGCAAAATAAAATTATTTGAAATTTCCACCAAGAGAGGATTTAAATTTTAAAGGACTCACCTCCAGAACACATGGTGGCAGAAGAACGAATGAATCCTGAGCTACTATGGCAAAGGCTTAGCTCATTAATATTCATTGCGTAGTACTGACGTTAACCTCGCCGAGCTCCCAAAAGCGTCATTACACACAACATAATTAGTATTCAGAAGTCAATCCTTGGCTAAAGCAGTATTCGCCAGCTCACACCCCTCCTCTATCCTTCCACAACGTCAGTCTTTCAACAAATCAGATCGACCTACAGGCCCGAACGTCACATTGCGTGATTAATATTCATGAGAAAAGCCTTCACCGTAGTAGGGATTGGTGGAGGGGGGTTTGGGTCACTGGGAACATGGCGGCTGCCTTGGAAATAGAATTGGAAGTAGATAACGAAGAGTATTATTCTCTACTCAATGTTAGGAGAGAGGTAAGGAAGTGTATATTTAAAGTCATCTCCGTGGTTAAGCTCTGCACAGAATGACACGGGGAGTGACTTATCTTATTAGGTGGGAATATGGGATATTCATACAGTTGTCATCGTATAACGTTACTAAAATATGCCGGTTGCATAGGGCTTGTACTCATTGATATGACGTTTCATGCTTGGACACATTCTAGCAGTATCTGTCAGCTGTCAGGTTGCTATGTCAGCCATTAAGGTGATGTTTGTTAATATTTCGCATGTACTGTCAATGTAAATGGCGCTTGGCGTATGACTAGAGCTTATCTCAGAAAGCCCATTCACGTACTAATAACGCTTAAAAACATCACACTTCACAAATAACCAATTATTAAATAGTCTCAATGAAACCTTGTAAAGTATAATTACTTATACTTACCATAATAATCATAATAACTTCTGCTCGCTCTTGTGCTCGACCGCTATTCCCAGGGAGCTCCCTCAAACTGAGATGTAACGGAAACGTTCGCGTTTGAGTTTGAATGCAAAAGCGCGCCAACACGCAGTCTTACCTGGGCAGCATAACCAATCAAAAGCCTGTTATCAAGGTGTGGCCAAACCGTGAATTTAAAGGGATAGTTACCCCCCCAAAAAAATTTCCTCACCCCCAATTTGTTCCAAACCTGTATTCATTTCTTTCTTCCTGCTGCATGTCAGTATCCAAACAGTTGATGGGCCCCATTGTATTTTTTCTATTAAAGTCAATGGGGCACCAGGGCCTGTAAACATTGAATATAACCATCCATCCCAATATTAAAATATATATATTGACGCTGCTTAATAATATCCCATCCTTCAATCTGTCTGTCTTACTTTTCACAGGCGACTCAAGATGAGTTGAAGGCGTCGTACAGGCGAATGTGTATGCTCTACCACCCTGACAAGCACAGAGACCCTGAGCTAAAGAGGCAGGCAGAACAACTATTTACAGATGTGCACCAGGCATATGAGGGTAATTATTATTAACTGTCCCCTATTATGACAGCTTTTAGTTCACCGGTGGTTTGAGGAATAATTCACCCAAACATGAAAGTTTTGTCATTATTTTACGCACCCACATATTATTGCATTATATATTTTGCCCTCACAATTAAAACCACAGAGATTTGATAATAAAACTTAGCATTTAACATAATCTTAATAAGACATTTTCTTAGGAGATCTTACTTTTTGAACATATAAATAAGAACATCTGCACTAAATTGCATGTTTTTGCTTATATGCAGCTCCATATTCTTCTATATCAAATGTGAGCTATAAAAGCTAGATGTATCAAGTGTGATACTAAACATAAAACTTTTTTAAGATTTTGTCTAAAGTTCAAATAAACTTCCATTTTTCCAACAACAACAACAAAAAAAAATCTGACCTTCATTTGTCAGGCATTACAGGGTAAAAAATATTGGCATAAAATGAAAGTTCATAGTGAACACAAAGCCATTCATATTTAGAATAACATGAGGGTCAATAATTGTAATAAAGTATTTAATATTCAAATAAAATGGTTGTGACATACTGTAAAGAATAAAACCACTGAATATGTTGTCACATTTGTAAAAAATGAAATTGTTAGAATTAATATATATAGAATAGTTATTAACATTTTTATTTGACTTTCTTTATTTGACCTCTGCTTAGTTCTCAGTGACCCACAATCTCGAGCCATATATGACATATTTGGGAAGAAAGGCCTGGAGGTGGAAGGTTGGGAGGTTAGTTTTGTTTTCCAAATTGACAGTTTTTATCAGTTATTTGTACTAATGTGATGCATATTAATGACACACCTGCTTGCTTGATCCCCAATGACTTTAGGTGGTGGAGAGGAAGAGAACCCCTGCAGAGATCAAGGAGGAGTATGAACGTTTGCAGAAGGAGAGAGACGAGAGGAGACTCCAGCAGAGAACAAACCCTAAGGTGGACAATCATACCAGACTAGAAAGACAGGGGGAGATAATGATGGTTTCTATTTCACCAAACCAGTATTGTGTGCTCCTGGTGTAATTTAAAAGATTCAATATGCCAGTTTGTTTCTTTCTTCTAAAATTTGAAGCCAGATAATATCAGTCAAATCTTTGCTTGATTGTTGTGGAAGATTTTTGAGGATGGCTTCCTTGTAATTTATTAAACTCATGGCACCCATAGGTCTTTAAAAAGAACAGTAAACTCATCTACTTACTAGTCCACTTTCACAGCCTCGTTGTGTTTAGAATCACACTTTGCAAACTATTGTGACTCCAATTTTCAAGGAAAATATTTGTTTTAATAATGACTGAAAATTGTTCGATCGTGGCCTACATTTAGCTTTTTACCTCTCAAAATCATAAAAGTTGTGTTCACTTGTGAAGATTATCATGATGAGCAAAGCATGTAAGATTCATAAACTGTTGTTTTTCTACAATAATCCAAAAGCAAGTGGAAAATTTGTATTTTTTTTTTCGTAGAGGGAACCAGGGTGATGCAAACTTACATCATCACTATTGTTTTTTTTCTATGTGCATGATTTGATCTACAGAATGGATCTATGTCTGTTTTCATTCAGGGGACAATAAGTGTTGGCATAGACGCGACAGACCTCTTCGACCGATATGAGGAGGACTTTGAGGAAGTACCAGGAGGAGGTTTTCCCCATATTGAGATCAACAGGATGCACATATCCCAATCCATTGAGGTCAGGATGGACAATTGTGCATTTCATGATGTCTCTTGTGCTCTATAGTCATGCAGGATTCTGTTTGGCAGGCGCCCCTGACCACTTCAGATACCGCTGTCCTCTCTGGATCTCTGTCTACGCATAATGGCAATGGGGGAGGAAATATAAACCTCTGTGTGCGGCGTGTGACCTCAGCAAGGGGCTGGGGAGAGGTAAAACGCACACCGACACACCTCTGGGTTTTGTGCCGGTCTGGTTCTGATGGTCTTGTTTGTGTGTGTCTTAAGATGGAGTTTGGTGCAGGGGACATTAGAGGACCTCTATTCGGGATGAAAGTTTTCCGTAACGTAACTGCACGATGGTAGGTGTCCGTTTGCGTATGATTAAAGTCTGATTGGTGTTTCAAATTTCTGTGAATCTCAAATTTTGTGTGGCGTAGCTTTGTGACTGCCCAGTGGGGATTGCAGTTCTCCTCTCGTGGCGTACGGCCCAGCGCCTCTACGATGATGGCCCGCCACCTAGACCAGAACACTATGGGCTATCTGCAGTGGCGCTGGGGAAGCCAGTCTGCCATGACCACCAGCATCGTCAGGGACACTAAAACGAGCCACTTCACACTGGCCCTGCAGGTGAAGCCCTCACAGGGGTACATTGACGATGGCAATCTGCTCTATTGAAAAAACAAAGTCAATGCATTAAGAAAGCAATGCATCTGTTCTTATTCCTGTTCCTCAGCTGGGCGTTCCTCATTCCTACCTGATGATGAGTTATCAGTACAAATTCCAGGATGAAGACCAGACCAAGGTCAAAGGCTCCATCAAGTATGTGTTTTACCTATGGCTTTCAATCGAGATTTCTATATACACTACCTTTCAACATTTTTTTTTATTATTATATTTGATATAAGACTCTTCTGCTGCCCAAGGCTGCATTTATTTGATCTAAGATACAGTGAAAACTGTAATATTGTGGAATAGTATTACAATTCAAAATAGCTGTACTGTTCGAAAATATTTTAAAATGTAATTAATCCCTGTAATGGTAAAGCTGATTTTTTTTAGGATCATAACAGTCTTTAGTGTCACATGATCCTTCGGAAATCATTGTAAAATGATGATTTGCTGCTCAAGAAACATTTTTGATTGCCATCAGTGTTGAAAACAGTTGAGCTGCTTAGTACTGTCACTTTGTTATTTTAATGCATCCTTGCATAAAATTAAATAAAAGTATTACTTTTTCAACAACAAAATTCTACCATGCCGACCTCAAATTTTTGAATGGTAGTATATATATATACATATGTGTGTATATATATATATATATATATATATATATATATATATATATATAATCAAAGAATTAATCGTGATTAAGCGCATCCAAAATAAAAGTTTATGTTTACATAATATATGTGGGTGCACTGTGTATAATTATTTTATATATATATTAGGGCTGTCAAACGATTAATCGTGATTAATCGCCTCCAAAATAAAAGTTTGTGTTTACATAATATATGTGGGTGCTCTGTGTATAATTATTTTATATATATAAATACACACACATGCATGTATATATCTAAGAAATATTTTCATGTATATACTGTATATAGATTTATATATAATTAATATTATATATAAATATAAATATTTTACATATAAATAATATTTTTTTCTTAAATATACATGCATGTGTGTGTATTTATAAATATACAAAATAATTATACACAGTGCACCCACATATATTATGTAAACATAAACGTTTATTTTGGATGCAATTAGTCACGATTAATTGTTTGACAGCCCAAATATATATATATATATATATATATATATGTATATATATATATATATATACACCTTTAGGGAACTTAATGGTAAAGCACATTGCTATGTTAACAATAGTGTTTCATTTTAAATAAAAACATGTTGGAAAATTTTATATAAATATTCAATGTATTTCCCAGCCCTAGCTTTATAAAAGTAAAAAGTTCCTATGTCTACCCCGATATCTCATTGAGTTTGTGTCCAACAGGACTGGATTCTTTGGCACCGTGGTTGAATATGGTGCCGAGCGCAAGATCAGTCGCCACAGTGTTTTGGCTGCTACCGTCAGCATTGGTGTACCCCAAGGCGTCTCCCTTAAAATCAGGTTAGCACTAACTTTAGCTTAACCGCAATAAGCTAGCTCAAGCTGCACGTGGGTGGTCTATTTACGCTGGTCATTTTCTACCGTCTACAGGTTGAACAGAGCCAGTCAAACCTACCTCTTCCCGATTCACCTGACCGACCAGATTTTACCCAGCGCTGTGTTTTATGCCACTGTGGGCCCGCTGGTCATCTACTTAGCTGTCCAGAAGCTTATTATTATGCCTTATGTACAAGCCCAGAAGGAACAGTGAGTTATTATCCATAATTACCGCTCTGAAACCGCCCATTGTCCCAGTCTTTACATTACCTCAGTTTCTCTGATGAAAGGCCCTGACTCTTTGGTTGTTTACAGGGAGTTGGAGAAACAGAAGGAGGATTCTGCTTCAGAAATTGCACGCAGGAAGCAAGAGGCTGAAGCTGCTGTGAGTAAAATAAATACATACACAACAATTACTATTTCCATAATGCCAACACACACAACCATTTATCAGGGCAGATATGTTGTTTTCCTGTGTTATTGTGTCTTTGGGTTTCAGGTTTTGCTGATGCAAGAGTCAGTGAAGAGAATTATTGACGCTGAGGAATCTAAAATGGGTTTGTGAAAGCCCATACAATTTTTTTTATATACATTCAGATAGATACAAGTTAAGCTGTGTGGACAGAATCTGTGATATACCGGCAATAACCACAGAAAATAATGGCCATTCATTTTAAAAATAAGCACTAATGTGTTATATCCAATATTTATACTCGTGTGATGACGGCTCATAGCCGATAAACCCAGTAAACATACAGTATGTCCAAAGATACAAGGGGACATGATGTAACAATTCATATGTACATAGAGTTCAAAAGTAATTTATAGAAAGGTCATGGGAATTTCTTTTTTAGCAATGCTCAGTTCTAAGTAACTATATTTCTTTCATTAGAAATTACTTTTTTGTGTCATCTCTAAAAAAAAAAAATCACTACAAAATCAGTAGTTTAATTATTAATAAAAGAAAAGTATAAATCATCTTACAGGTGAATTATACGGGCAACCTAAATTTACTTCACTGTATTACTATTAAATCCTAATCTAGTCATGACAAACTATGTATCGTTGGAAAGGTCTAAGACTCCTAAATAAATATTTTAGCGCTGTTTTTTCTTTTTTCTTACAAAAATCGATGTTATTACTGGAGTTTTGTCACAAAAAGTCGACGCACACACTTATAATAATTGAAACTTTGGTTTTTACAGCTAAAAGTTCATAATAAAACATAATCTAGTATTTGTCAATAAAAAAGATACAATTATATTTTAAAAAGTAAGGTAAGAAGTCCTCTAAAAAGTATAATATTTTTTTTATTTTTATTTTATTTTTTTTATTATATCACATATTTTAGTAGTTATCATATTAGGTCTCATTTGAAAGCTTACGAACTCTGAATTCATCCTGTGAAAACCGTTTTGAAATCGGACGTTGCGTTACCATAGAAACGGTATTTTTGGTAAAGGTAAAGGGTTAAATTATATTCTTTGGTATAAAATAATTTCCACTGCTAAAACAAACTTAACAGCTCAAATTTTGTCTGAAAAAATGACCATAAGCTTTACATTTTTTTTAGTTTTACATTTTCTAGTTTACAGTTTAACTTATCCTGAACATAAAACGTTCTTGTTAAATGCATAGTTTTACGTGAAGTGATTCATGTTTTTATTCTAGGTCTCATCATTCTAAATGCCTGGTACGGCAAATTTGTATTGGACAACAGCCAGAAACGTGAGAGAGCAGAGGTCATCGACGTGACCGTCCCTCTCCAGTGTTTAGTGAAAGACTCTAAACTCGTTCTTACAGAGGCATCAAAGGTTAGACATGTAAACATCAACCGGTGCTTTACGCCAACGAGATGCTTAAACTCTTGCCAGGTGCTTCACATTAATTAGTTCTGTCTCGTGTTAATCAGGCTGGCTTGCCGGGGTTTTACGACCCGTGCGTCGGAGAGGAAAAGAGCCTAAAGCTGCTGTACCAGTTCCGAGGTGCAATGCACCAAGTCTTGTCCGGAGACACAGAGCCTCTTAGGATACCTAAACAATGTGAGTACTAGGGAAGCAAACTGGGAATGTTTTCAAAAAGATGGTCAATTCAAAGCTGGTGTCTTTTCATTTAGCTCATAGAATCGGTTCAGAGACATAGGAGTCTTCCACACATTGGAAGAAAGGACCGATGGACTCAATGGACGTCAAAGGAACATAAAGGGACAGTCGGACATCCAGTGATGCGAAGGGCTGCTCCTCTTCATTCCACGTAGTCACCCGTGTATCACCTTTGTGTTGTCTGTTTATCTCAAATCCCTTTACATATATCGTCGGACACATCTCCTTAAGATCTGGAGTTTTAAGTGAGACTACCGTTGAACCTCCTGAACACGTCTGCACGTCTGTTTTCAGGTGGTAGGAAGAGGTTAAGAACCATATCACTCCATCCATCAGTCTCAGATGGTGTAAATACTACACTATCTGATGATATCTACTGGATAGCACAGCAATAAAAGCTCCTGTAACAAAAAAAGTATGGTTCAAATCGTAATGAAGTGCTGTATAACCCGTGGTTTAATAAAACGGGGATTGCATGTTTGTACACTGGGCCTATGAAGAAAGGAAATCTTAGGCTCACACTGCCTCCAAAATCAGTTCTGTAAAAGCTGCCGCAGGATCGGGATTTTATTTTCCTCCGCGAGAAATGTTGTTTGGATTACGCATCATATTAATATTTAAATTTACAGGTGAATCTCACTAAAAAAATGGACGGCACATTCTAAATGCAAAAAAAATGTTCACATTACTGTAATCTGAACATTTTTAAAATTTGAATATTATATTTATAAAATTTGAATAAATTAAAATGTGAATAAATTATGAATAAATTAAATTATTATTATTTTATTTTAAATTAATAAAATATAATACATTTTAGTAATTTTAAATAAAACAATATATTTTATTTTAAAATTAATAAAATATATTAATATATTTTGTATTAGTGTGGGATATTGACAGTTAGTGGAGGTGATTTAAATGGACTTGCAAGAAATCTTTCAAAATAATTGTCTTTATGCAAACATTTATTGGTGAATTGTGTCCCAGAGTGTTTTTGTGAGATTCACCATTTCCTCCATATCTAAGATAGCTGTACGCTGTATATTCTCCAAATTTAAGAGACTAAATTAAGCCTTATAGTGCTACTGTACATAGTCAGAGCTAATATGTGCGGTTGTTTTTATTTTTATTTATTTCATTTGGAAAGCAACTTTCCCCCTTCTCAGTTTTCAAAAGTTGAGCTGCATTAGAAATGCTTAGATTGAACAAGTATAAAACTAATTTCGTGCGACATTCAGCATTTATAATGATTTAAATGAGGGATTTAAAGGAATCGTTCACTTAAAACATTAAAATTCTGAAATTTACTCACCCTCAAGTTGTTTCAAACCTGTATGAATTTATTTCTTTTGTTAAACAAAAATTATGTTGAAGAACATCGACAGTTGATGGACCCCATTGAGAAATTAGGGATGCACGATATATCGGTATCGGCCGATATATATATATGTTCAATTTACTGTTATCGTTATCGGCCGGATAAGAAAATTTCACCAATATATTAAAGCCGATAAATAATGTATTATTTCCTTCAACTGAGACACTTAAGATGCACACTGTTCAACATGATGGATTTGAATCGCTTGAGTACAGTAAATTGCAACATGCAAGGCTGTCATATCCGCTACATAAAATTATAACGAGAACATCATTGTAATTGTGTGTTTTGGACATGGATTTTAAATGGTGAGACTACTGTTTTTGTAATCAGGTTCTCAAAAATTATATAAAAATTTGGGTTTAGATTTATCGGCCAATATATCGGTTATCTGCCTTCAAATATAAAGAATTATCGGTTATCGGCCAAAATTTTCATATCGGTGCATCCCTAGAAAAAAAATTCATACAGGTTTGAAACAACTGGAGGGTGAGTTAATGACAGAATTTTCATTTTTAACTGTTTCTTTAAACAAGGTCACAAATATGAAAGCACTATGATCAGAACATGCGTTTGTACAACGAATCCACTGAACCATTTGTCCGTTCATTTTTTAAATACTGTATGCCCCTTTTGTTTTAGTTTTCTTAATTTTACATTGTTATTAGTGCAATTTGTGAATGAGTGAGCAATGCCTACATAATCTGGGTCTGTTATAGATGTTTATTTCTAACCGTCTTTCCAGTTGCCCATTTCGTCTCTCAGTCTATAAGGGAAAAAAGTAATAGCAACGATAATCTTCTCATTCAGAAGTGAAAATAAGGCTAAACTTCCCAGAATCCTGGGTCAGTGTTAAACAGTTAAAGGGATATTTCACCCAAATATGAAAATTATCTCATTTCCTCATCCTCATGTCGTTCCAAACCCATAAGACGTTAATTCATCTTCCATAAAAGCTTAAATTAATTCATAGAAAGCGATCGAGTCTCTTCGGAAATTTTGGACTAAACCGCTCAATTCATATGAATTAGTTTTACGATATCTTTATGAACTTTTTGAAGTGTCAAAGTGGTAGTTGCGTAGCCGTCAATGGAGGGACGGAAAGCTCAATTAGTTTTCTGAAGTCTTAAGGGTTTGGAACGATCTAAAAATGGGCCTTTTAATGTTCTCCGGTTTGTTATCCAGTACTGTCATTATACCTTGCATGTCTCATGTTCATGTATATGGCTTGTTCAAAGCCACATTTTTAAACTCTGAAAGACAATGGTGTTACATTCCTATCTGATGCAAAACCTTACTAATGTATTCATGTAATGTTGTCGACCTAAAGAGTAGTTTAAACAATAAAAAGTGATTAAAACTACAATTCAACTGACCTCTACAGTTATTTTCTAAAATATATATTACAGTTTCTACTTAAGAATGATATGGCTCTATTTAAATGTCATTAAAATTGTCATCTCTTTATTTACAAGTTTACATGAAGTTTCACAGAAACATCTCTCTCTTTCTTTTCATTGGACTCAGAATCTCGCTCAGCGTAACAGTGCAAGCTCAAACTCAAACTCGCACAAACAGTCCTGAAATATTAACATCATACTACATACAACAAAATGTACAGAACCATCATCCATGAACCCTAAATAAACGGTTAAAAAAAGAAAGCACCAACATAAGCAATTCAATTTACAAGCGACACTTTTTCCACACGAAACAATGAAAAAAATAGCTTGTTTAATCTTGGCCTGCAAATTACACCTTCCCAGTATGTCCTTAAATGAGAAGACAAATTGTACCCAAAGTAAGGGTTTAAAGAATATCCAGTTTCAATGTGCATCCCAAGAAAATATCACTGTGGATAATCAACTGACTCCTTAGAAAATAAGATGAGGCCGATTTCACCACTATGAAATTTTACATTAACGTATACCAAAAGTGTTCAGCGAATATCCATACTAAAGTGCCAAATAATATCTTCTCTGCAGTGTTTATCTCATCAATCAGAACAGTACTTTCTGAAATGACAACAAACTCACATGAAAAAAAAAGCTAAATGTTTTTTGATGGGACTTTAACAGCTAATAGGACACAATCACATTTTTATCTGAGCATGCCTACGAACATGAACCAGACTCGTCGATTAATAACCAGGTTAGACCGGTCACAGTGGTTAGCAAGAAAAACACCCTGCCTTCTATTACAAGTAGGGATGGGCAACGATTAATCGCGATTAATCACATCCAAAATAAAAGTTTGTGTTTACATAATATATTTGTGTGTAGTGTGTATAATTAATTTGTATATATAAATACACACACATGCATGTATACATTTAAGAAATAAATGCATGTATATACTTTATATATATTTATACATAATTAATATTATATATAAATATAAATGTTTGATATATTAATAACACATTTTTCTTAAATATATACATGCATGTGTGGGTATTTATATATACAAATTAATTATACACACACTACACACAAACTTTTATATTGGATGCGTTTAATCGCGATTAACATTGCCCATCCCTAATTACAAGCTCCACCAGCGAGTTTTGAAGAGCCAATATATACTAGCACTGCTTTGAATGTAAATATGAATACTACTAAGAAAGCCATATGATTTCAGCATATGCTGAAAAAAAAAAAATCTTCCCTTTGGCAGTTAAGTAAAACTCACAGGACACGTCCAGGTAATATTTCACCACAAAATGTGTGACTAGTATCATGAAAACAAAATTAAAGAATAAAGAAAGTTACTTTCTTACAGTCACGACAGTATAAATAGAATCACCACTGAGAATAATGGGGGGAAAAAAAGCAAAATACCCAGAAACATTACTTGAATTCGAAGATAAAAAAAATTGTTCCTAAAAATAGTATTATTATATATCAAATGGGGTGAAATGCGACGTGTTTTGTAAGATTCTGATATTCATCCCTTCCCTAACCTTAACGACTATCAAAAAATTTACATCTAATTGCAGAAAAAAAAGACCAGTTTAGTCAAATATTACAACATGCAAACAAAAAGTTTCTTGTTCAATAAAAGGTAGAAATGATCAGGCGTCATAAATCAAAATAACAGTCTCTTGTTATCATCACTTTGCTCCAATGTTCTTTAAAAAAGAAAAAAAAAATACCACAATGTAGCATGAACCGTTTCTGATGTTTCCCTCCGAAGCATCAGCGACTGCTGACGAAAACTTCGATCAACATTATCCAACAAACAGAACTCTCTGCCTCGTACACATTTGGTGGCCCCAGAAAAGATCCACACAAGATGACGAGTCTAAACACCTTGAAACTAATATCTTATTTCATAGAATATACAATACTTTAACAAATACACCTAATTTTGAAAGCTATGGGTACAAAGGGGCATCTCTGGCTATTACTTTGTTCTTAAAACAGTTGCAATCCGACACCCCAATCCCTTCTTTCCAGCACAACTCGGATTGTGTAATACCTTCAGGCCAGTACCGTCACAACCGTCCAACTCCGAAAACTGCTCTCGTTAATGCATCATCTGAGTATTGATTGCCAGACGCAAACATTTAGGAAGGTGAGAAATATTAAAAACAGGTACAGAAAAACGTGACGCAGGTCCTCTTCCGTACTCATCGAGTTTCTGTGCATGTGCATGGAAGAACGAGAAGAGCGGCATCAGTCGAGAAGGTGTTTTCGAGAGCCCACTCGTGAGCGATTGGAGCGGCGTATGTCAAACTTTGTATCTTTGCACCTCTGGCAGATGTACGTCTCTGGGACGTTGGACTTACGGATTTTGGCACATGAAAGGTGGATCCAGGTGTTGCACTGGTTGCATTCGATCATAGCCCGCCCTGCGAACGGCTTCATGCAGAAACACGTCACTAAGTCCCAAGAGTCATCATCTGCAAAGAGAAAGAGTCAATTTAAATACGTGCGATTGCGAACAATGCCAAACTCCAAGAGAAATGATTGAGTCCGCAATTGCATATATACCGTAATATGACGGCAATCTACTTTTGACAAAGCCAAAGTCCAAGAGGAAATTATTGCTAACGCAATCGTATTTTTGACATTGCCAAACTCCAAGAGGAACCTATTGCAATTGCAATTTATGCCCGCTACTTTTAAAAATGGCAAACTAGACAACAATACCCCTTTTCCACCAAAAAAAGAACTGGTTCAGAACTGGTGCTGGTTCAAAGTTGGTTCGGAGTTGGTTCAACTTGCGAACTGCTTCAGAACCTATTTGTTTTTTTCCACTGACTAGAGCGCCCAGGGAACGACGTCGTTACGTCACTGTGTACGTCGCCATACGTCTTAGCTAGAAACGCTCGCAAATACAACATTACTTTCGGATTATCTCTAACTCGTATACCAAGAAAGCTTTAAAAACAATTGAAATAGTTAAGTCTTTTAATCTTTTCATTTGATATCTATTTTTTTCTGATAAGTTATGTACCCCTGTAATTGTGTCTTTTTATTCTTTCCATTTATTTGTTCTATATTGTGACTTTTCTTCTTTGCTTATATTGTCTTCAATAAAAAAAAAATTACAAAAATAGAAACGCTTGCGTTAACTTCAAGCATAACAATTACAAAGGCGAACTCCATCGTGTTTCTGCAAATGTTTCTCCTGGATTTGTGATCCCTTATTATGGTCAGAAAAGATATTTAGAACACAACTAAACCCGCCCCAGCTCTCGACGTAAGCATGACACGGTAAAAGAACGGTTCTAGTCCAGCAAAGAGTTGGTGCCGCTTTGGAACCAGTTCTCCTAGCCGAGAACCGGTTCTTTGGCTGTCAAAACACAAAGAACTGGTTCGCGCGCAGGCAACGGCTCCGAACCGGCTCTCAAAATGCTTTGGTGGAAAAGGGGCTCAAGAGGAAACCTTCTTCTTACCTGAATCAACCATGATGTCCTCATCGTCTCCCGATCCATCCTCATCTCTAAACACCACCTGTTTTCCCTGCCGGACCACAGTCCTTTTACCAGGAAAACCTTCAACTTTCAAGACTACGGACTCTTCTTTAGGTTGTGAAGGTTTCTCGACATCCTCTGGACCTGAACTTTTAAAACCGTCCCAGCATGGACGGCCAATCTCAGGCTCCTCTTTCCACGTTGCGGTGCCTGGTGAACTATACGCAGGTTTTGGCTGGCCGCTACCCATCCCAGAGGTGGGTACAGAGATGCTGAAGTAATCTTCTGGTTCTTCTTTGATGGTACATCCAAAATTGCCGATCTCACCTTGAGTAGTAAATGGAGAGAAAGATCTCAATTCCTCATCCTTACTCTTCCTCAGCTTCTTCTTCTTCTTCTTCACCTTGTCGGCCTTCGTTCGACCCTCCAGGAGAAGACCTGCTGACTTAGGACGTTTCTGGGGCTCCGAATCCTCGCTCGCGGGTCTCTTGAATCCAGCGAAGCTCTTGCGGTTTTTAGTTGGGGGCTCGTCCGGGGACGAGAGCCCACATCCCAGCCTCTGGTTCTCCCATCCGTCACTGTCTGCAGTGCTGCCGGTGCTGTTAGGAGGACTAGAGCTGTTCCTCAAGTGTGCCTCCTGTGGACAGCAATGGAAAAACACGATTTTAACCACCAATGCGCTGAATTTCTTGGCCTGAAACATCGGTCTGAAGATGAGCAAACAGTGACCACCAGATAACTTCACTGCATGTTTCAAAGACTTATGGTGAAAATCATCCACACCCACAAATCCTGCTGGTTATGGAGCAATATTTGCAATGACAAGAAATGCAGACCACACTGGCGTAAGATGAAACTGCCTACAAATCAAGCTCTCTAAGATGAAACATTTCACATTTTGCAGTTTGATAAAGACTAAATACAACACACACCGGAATCATTTGTAGGTGCATTGGATAAAAGTCCAATACGAAATGTATAAATCCCGCACACTACTCACAGTTGCATCATTACGAAATTTTATTAGAAACGTTTTGCTCAAGCCAGAAGAAACACATTTTGTAGCCATCTGAGCTAGAGAGAGAGAAAGAGAGAGACTGATAAAGGCTAAAATGTAAGAATGTGTAATAGTAAAAATCTCCACAATTCTTTATTAGATCAATTAACCAGTTTAGTGTTTTAGCACTAAAAGCCAAGCAATTACATGAAAAATGACATGAACGCCAACAGACACCAACTGCTAAAAGGAAAAATGCCTATCACAAGCCAGGGTAAGAGAAGCAAAGTGCCAAGCAACGCTTTTGTAGAGTCACTCCTAAAGTTAATGGCTACCACCTAAGAAAAACATAAATTACGGGTCATCACAAATGCAAGCGCCTGCACAATGAAATCCAAGAATGACTGCACGCTGTAAAAATAAGGCAGGTTTATGAATTTCCACTTTATGTTCAGAGAATTTAAAACCTCCCCCTCGTTTTGCTGTCAAGCCTTAATCAGCTTTCTTAGTCACGACTAATGAGCTCAGAAACACATGGATCCCACATCAGTGGTGGATTATTTTGGAGCATTTCTCACGGGTCCATCTCTGTCTACACTTACTTTTGTTTATACCCTCATTTACTGTTCGTTTCTTTGTTATTAAAGCCGTCATTATTCGTGTGCTATGAAGTGCTATGTCTCCTTTGTGCTGAGTTGCCTGCGAAAAACAAAGCAAGTAGAGTAAGCAAATAAAGAATAAATGATCTTTCAAAAAAACACAGACTCTTTAAACTGAAAGGATGTGAAAACATTATGAATGCACTAGCTGTTCCAAAACATAGTGAGCTGCCTACCTAGACACCGTTTCGGACAGCAGACATTTGTTGACATGAACGCTGCTCCAAAAAGTGCTAGCTTCTAAGATATCTTCACACAGAAAGGATACCCAGAATGCATTGCAACACGCTCAATCAACATGGCAGAACAAAAGCGCACGTTTCGCTGGGTGAACATGCAAATTCATGCCCTGACATTAGATGGCGCCCATTTGCTCTGCAATACCAGTGTTACAATTCAATTTCAATGAAAATGAAAACCAATCAAAAATGAAATCTGACAACAACCGTCTCATAAATGTTGTTTCTAAACGCTCAAATCAAATTTGTCAGGCCGGATCAAGCTAATGCGCAAGGCATTTAGGGGCAACCGCAGTGATGTGATGACTTTACCAATCGCCGATTAACTCTTATTTAGAAGGCTGAACTTATAGACCATTTCACAAGATGTAAACAACACTGATCCAGAAACACTTCCTGTTTCAGTTTGTAACTGTTTTCTTTATTTCACATGTAAAGAAAACATCTTAAAGATGTTTGTTTAACTTTTTGATTCATATTTATATGTTCTGTTGGTTGTATTTTATCCCAGCTTTAATGTAGTGTTAAAAAACTGAAACAGGAAGTGCTTCTGGACCAGTGTTGTTTACATCTTGTGAAATGGTCTATACTGATACCATATTGAGTTGCACTTTTCCCCATTCAAAACAATATGAGTGACACGTCTTGTGTGATTCTATAGTCTTTGGTAGATCTACCAGGGTGCCACCATGTTGGTGTGACGTCAATCATCCTTCCTTACCCAAAACTGACTACTTTACCAATATCTGTTACACAATTTCATTTTAAACAACATGCAAGGGTCAATTGAGAGTCCCATGCACTTTATTTTAGCAGTTAGGATGCTTCTTTAGAAGACAGCGCCCTATGTAGAGAGCTCACTAGGTTTTGGAACACTTGGAGCTATTATCGGCCCACATGCATTTCCCTGCAACAAGGTTTCCTCGATTTAGCCTCCATCCATTGAAGGATCCATTAAAGGAAAGTCCTGAAACTGAAGTGTTTGTGGATACACACACACTGCTGTTGTGAAGAATGGCACTTAGAGACAGGGTCTGAGATGAGAATGAGGAGACTGGAGTGGCCCTCTTACCCTGGGAGGGAGGGCTGAGGTTTTTTTGGAGGGAGATGTCTCTCAGCGGCCGTGGCATAAGAGCCACCACCATTTCTGTGGATCAAACAAGAGCATCAACAGCAAAGCAGCTCACAAAGGGGTTGTGCCACCAAAAAAAAAAAAAGCACCCAGTGCTACACCACTGCCAAGGATAGGAACCTCTGGAGGTGTCAGATCGTTGAGCGATCTTGAGGAAACGCAAGGCCGCTTCACCCTGCAACACTGACAGAACTTTCTAGCAAACGTACAAGCACAATGAGTATCATTTTTACCACAGTCTCCTCCCAGTTACATCACTAAGACATGACGATACTCACCTCCTGTGGATACGGAATATAACCAGCATATGCCAGCACAAATGTGCAGAACTTGTTGAAATCTTCCACCGTTCGTTTCCGCTTAAATGTTGAACTGTAGCCCTGCAATAAAAACAGAAAGTAGTCATTTCAACATATACTTTTTTACAAGGTCAATACGCCTTATTCACGGCAGCGCCATCTTTGATTTTTAAATGAGAATGAAAGCGAGGCTGTGAGGGATAGACATGCATCTCTTCAATGGGTTGTACTGTTATTTAAAGGGTACATATCATGCTTTTAAATCATTACATTTTACTTATAAATCATACATTTGTGGTCTATATAAAGCATAACTGCAATGCTTGGGTCTGAATTCCACATTATTATAGCTCAACAGGCCCCTTTTCTACCTCTTTTCTGACGTGCTTCTGTGAGCAACCCGTTTCGAAGCGTCCCCTTTAAATAAAAAGGAGTTGCGTTTTTCCCCGCCCGCTCTCCAGGTCGCTGAGTTCACGGTCGGTTCAACTCCCCGCGTTCGGCCATTATTGTAGTTTGATAAGAGATAAACGATCACTATAGTTTCAAAGAACATTTTTATTCACACGTTAACAAAATGTCAACAACGGAAGACTTGTCCATCAAGCGTTACGTATTCGAGCCAGAGCGAGCGATTTGAAAAAGACGACGACGAACCTGCTGAACAACGTCTTCATATGGATGCAGTGGTATGTAACGTTAAGTTAACTATGTTGTGTTATTAGTGAAAGTCGACTATTTCTCTTGTTAAAACAAGCACTCTGACAAGATAAATGACTGCGGTCTGATCTTACCACTAAAAATCTGTATGATAATAATATGATAACTTACGTTTAGAAAAGCATCAGCAAACACAGCAGCTAAATGATAGAAGGAATTTACCCCTCATTCAGACGAAGTCGATCGGCAAACCCTTCTGTATACTGGCGGAGGTTGTTGAAGTGGGAATCCTTGAAGTGCTTCAGGTCACTACATCCAACAACCGAACATTTTGACTTGCCCTCTCGTAACTTCTGCATCATTGAGCTTGGACTACAAAATCGGAGCGAGAAATAATAATGGCGGATTGCTCGAAGTGTTGGACCGGTAGTCGATGTCAGTTCCGCTGCAAATCCTGTGACGTTATTCTTCAAAAAACGTCATAGAAAACAGAAAAATCTGAACAGGTTGAAAAATATGACCAAAACAGAATATTAAGATATAAACGAAGCACCTGAAGAGAATAATTTCATCTTTTCTGTACTTATAAACACTCCAAATATACAACAAAATGCATTTAAGGGCTTAAAAAGTGGATTTTGCATGATATGTCCCCTTTAATGTTTTCGGGTTGTTCTGCTCATGAAACACTGGAAAAATATCTTTCCAAGAAATTTCAGTTGACAAAAAACTCCCAACAATGTAAACTGTGGAAAATTGTAAGTAATCTAGGAGCTTTATTCAGCTTTTTACAGCGGATGCCATTGGAAACACGGTAAGTATACCCCTCATAGCCTCACTTTCATACCCGTCATGGCGCTGCTCTGAATAAGGTCTATACCACTTTTAGAGCACAATTTCACACTTTTTAAAAGCATTAGATTATGTACAAATTACAGCGCTAAATGCAGTTAAGCAAAAGACAGCCAATCAGAAACGAAGCAATGCAAGCCTCATTAAATATTCATGCACTTTGTACAATCAAACCTGTTTGATAGTGCACCAATGTTAAACCAAGTTTGAAAGAGTAAAACATGGAACAAAATGACTCAGGATTACAGTATGGATTAAAAAAATAACTCATGAATGGGTTAGTCCCATTCCCCAAACACAGGCCATTGGTCATTAGCTGAGTCACTGCTGTGTTGGGCTGGTCAAACAGACACAATGTTATGAATGCACAATGTCAGAGTGTTTCCACTTTTCCGGAGAATCAACATAGAACAGTGTACTTGTATTTGTCTATTTATTGAGTGCAACAGTCAGGTTACAGAACTCAAAATCCCATTAATTGTATCCAAAGGGGAACTGATTTTTTTTAACAACAACCCTTTAAAAACAGACTGACTGTGAGCTATGAGATTGTTAATTGATGGTAATTGTTAATTGATGATAAAAGTCATCAACCAACATTATTTCAACTTGTTTTTACAATAACCATGTTAACAGAATTCCTGGTGAAAAACTACTTTACCCATGATTCTCCAAAGAAATCTCCACCAGAGAATTACAACAAACAAATCATGCCAAAGTTACTTTTTTAATGCTAATCCACTCCCATTAAAATGACTTAATGAAAGCAGTGCTTTCCTAACCAAAGGCTGGGGGAGTGAAGCAATGTGCGCGCATGCGCATTCCCATTTCGCGGAATTCGCGCACTGGCTCTGTCAACTGTGAAAATATTCGATATTCGATAATGACACATCATCACCGTCATTCAATTACACCATCGACGCCAACTTGAATTGATATTTTAGAACGCCGTTTGCATCAACAAAACTAACGTTACATGACTGATGTAAAATCGTATTTAATAATGTGACCGAAGGCTAAAAGGCTTGTTAGTTAGCAACTCCATCCATGCACAGGAAAAATGAGAACGAAAACGAGTGTAACAAAATAAATATGTTTTTCGCAGTAAATTACGATGAGGAAAAAACAGAAAAAAACACTTTAATTTAATCAACCTAAACAAGATCTTATGAGTTAGCCAGCCATTGCTAATGAGATAGCCTAAACAATGACACTTCCTTTCACGACTTTAGTTATTACCAGAGATCAAATTGGTAAATAAATAGGTAAAAGCACTGAAATAAGATATGTATTTACATATTTTCGATGTGATGATGATCAAACATTGCGTACAGTTTTAAAGGAGGAAAGCCGATTTTAAGCTAATACACATCCAAAGAGGATTAACATGAGAACATTTTCATGCAGAAATACAGAGATGACACAACAAAATTTACTCCTACAGCAAAAACGTAATATATGGATAAGTTAAGGTTAGAAGATTAGGACATCTAAATATGTTTACCTGTGTGTCAAATGGACAAGTCGTCGAGCTGTTGTCCATTTCTATATTGTAGGGGGGAAAAAAGCTGTTTTAGTTTATGATCACATTTTCAACAACATACGACTCACATCATGACACATCGTCATAACAATACTCAAAATGCAATTATATCGAATTGATGTGATGCATCAGTTACGATAACATTATATCAATGTAACATCTGACTGAACCAAAGAGTTAAGTAAAAAACTTAGAATAACTGTTCAGTTTAATCGATCACTAAATAGATTATTCTTGACAGACTAATGAAAAAGTTTTAAAGGAATGTATGAGATTATAATGCACAGAGTCGCGTCACGTATCTCCACACCAACATAAACTGCAAAAACAAATCTAACTCATCTGACTACTCATTCACCTTCACATCTGTAACTGGACAGCTATGTTTATGGGTTATATTATTTTTAAAAAAATGTGTGTTTTTTAACCTTTTGATGGGCAGTCCTCGAGCTCATTTAGCCTGCCTGCTATACATAGCTGATCTATTAAGTTTAATAACACCATATGATCCATAACACACCAATTATAACCAACATCTAAGATTACACATCTAAATACTCAATTAGCTCGAACTGTAATGTCTTTAAACAAAAGTTGATCCACTTTTTTCTTCCCCTGCTGGAACTTGCTAATTGACTAGCCGTCACGCTAACATTGTTGTGACTGATGTGTGTGTTGATGGTGTTTTATTCACGTTTACCTGCTGCTGAAACACAGATAGTGGACCACGCGACGGTAAAGAGGCAGATAATTATCCTGGATCGAAAAACTGGCGATGACAGTAGCAGGAGTGATGGGGAAACAGTGATGAAATATGTCCGAATGTAATGAAGCTGTGATGGGTGAAGCCTAGACAGACAGATCTGCTCATCTGCCAAAATAAAAGTCCCCATTTGAGTCATATGAATCGCCTATCTACTGGTCAGTTTACTAGAGAAAAATCAAGCGTTCACTTAAAATGTGTATATTATACACAAAGAAGGACATTAGATTACATATATCAAACCAAGTGATATTTAGTTTAATGAAAACAAAACAAAACTGAGTTCGTTACTCTGTAAACCGTCTGTGAATTGAGTGTCTAAACTTTACGTAAAAACACATTTAATATATTTTTACACTTTAACTGTCCGATTATGTTTAAATATTTTTAAGAGAAAAATACTGCAATAAATAACAAAAAAGCTTCACATAATTTATTACTTGCACAACACTTCAGACTAAAACACAAGTTTAAACGTATCTATACACATCGTATGGCAACAATAAATTAAAATATCCATTTATAGAAAATTAAATTAGTCATGTTTCAAATGTATTTGTATTTCAAAAAAGTAATTTACAGCATATCATAGAAAAAAAAGAAATCTGAAAAATCACTAAATGAGTGTTAATGAACCATGAGTTAGAATGCCACTAAATGACAATGTGACTCAAGACTATTTTTAGATACATTATTATAGAACCACAATCAAGATCACCTCTTACTTTTCAATTATTTTCCTTTTGACAGCAGAATTGTCAGCTCAAGGTAAGGAGGACCAAGTAAAGGAGCAACACTCGTTATTTTACTTAAAAATAAATAATTTCAGACATAGGGTCAGAATGAAGGTTGAAAATAATCTTTTTTTTTCTTTTCTCATATACAAAACTTAGCATTATAATTGAACCTCAAAGAACATATTAAAATAATTTAAAAAGGGGAAAAAATCAATGTTATGACCCATTCAACAGTTTTACATGGATTTTAGCATCATGAAAAATTATGTAGATAAAAAAAAAGTGGTTTAGACAAGGCTTGATTATTACAGTTCTCTCCACCCCTCACGAATTATAGTGTTGTTGGCTGTTATAGATTGCCTCTGTTTTCCGTATCTCAGCTCAGCTGTGGTTTTTCTCTGTAAATTGAGTGACATTTGTGCTAATGTGCACATGTGCTTGCAGAAGTGTCAGGGTGATCACATACTGCTGCTGATGTAGGATGCCCCACCCATGTGCCTCATTCGGCCAATCAGAGAGGGTCTGCAGAGAGATCATATTACAGGAAGCCTCTGTCCTCAAAAAAACACATACACAGCACTGGGCTGGAGTGGACAGACTCTCACTGTAAGTACCGGACAGTGTTTATGACGCATTGCCTTTTTATGATTGTTCTGTGATGCACTTTACTTTATCTATGTGCAGAGACTCCTTCCTCATGCTGAATAGGTCTACAGCAAGAAACATATGAGTCAGTTTACTGTGAAGAGCTAAACTAGAGCTCATTCACTGTTTTCACTGAGCAAATGCCTCTCTTTCAAATGAAAAGAAACACTACTGCTTTATAATTAATCGTTCTGTTGAATGTTGTCAGCTTTATCATTGCATTAATAGTGGGATTTAATTTATGCATGGTTTCCAGCCGAGGATTTTTCTGAAATCCAATACTCTATACTGCAGGATCCAGGAAATGAGATCAACCAGGCGTATGAATGACACAAAAGGATTACAAAATACATTAGTCACTGCAACGAACAGTGTAAAAAATCACCACTCTTTGCACTTTTTGATCTGCCCTTTTTCTCTAGTGGTTATTGGAAAAGCAGATTCAACAAAATGTCTGGAAACCTTCTAAAAAATCCTAATGGAGATGGTAAGTTATATTCATGTATATTTATTTACACAACATTTATTCTAAGGAAATTAAAACTGCTATTCAGGATGGATAGATTACATTTTTCAAATGTAAAGAATTTTATAGTTTTATTGCAATTAAGTGCTTATCATTTGAACTTTCTATTCATCAAATAATCCTTAAAAACGTATCACATTTTTAAAATAAATATTAAGTACCACAACTGTTTTCAACATTGACAACCCCAAACTTTAGGTTGATTTTAGGTGAGGCAATCCATAAGGGAAAACCGTTTTAATCACCTTTAGTATACATTTTGTAGTCACATTTTGTATAAAACTACAAATATTCCATTAAAAATTAATTAAATGTTCAGTAAGGCCGTGTGTCCACCAAAGCGTTTTTCCACGCATCTGCCGTACATTTTCATTTTTTTTTTCAATAGGAGCGCAATGGCGTGAGGTTGAGGACATTATGGGATACGGTTTTGGGTAAACTAACCCTTTAACCTTGCGTTCTGGAATAGCTCCAAACAATGACACTCAAAAATGTCCTGTTACTAGAGCTAAAATAACTACAACAGCATATCTTGGGTCTGTGAAACACAGCAAAACCAATGTTACTCGGGCATGGAGCTGAAACAACAAAACAAATTTGGGTATTAAGCATTGGAAAGCTTTTCTAATATTAACGCGGGCCCTAAAGCTCTTGCCTGATCTTCCTCTCACCAATTTTCTTTTGTAATGTCTCTCAGCCAGCTCTCTTTCTACACTGATCCACTTTCTCAGAAATCACTTACCACACCTTTAAAACGTCATACTGCATGCATAACACAAAAGAATATAAAAATGCTGTTTAAATGTAGTTTCAGATGAAATACAACTCATTCGCAATCACGTGCCAAGTCTTCAGATCAGTAGCCACCTAAATATCTAATAATATTAGGTATTATAATATATATATATTATATATATCCAAAATAAAAGTTTGTGTTTACATAATATATGTGGGTGCATTGTGTATAATTATTTTGTATATATATAAAAACACACATGCATGTATATTTAAGAAAAAAAAATATTATTTATATTTATATATAATATAAATTAGAGATAAATCCATATATAGAATATACATGAAAATATTTCTTAAATATATACAAGCATGTGTGTGTGTGTTTATATATCTAAAATAATTATACACAGTGCCCCCACATATATTATGTAAACACAAACTTTTATTTTGGATGTGATTAATCGCGATTAATCGTTTTGACAGCCCTAATATATATATATATATATATATATATATATATATATATATATATATATAATATTAGGTATTATATATTATAATATCTTAGAATATGATCTAAATATCTAATAATTTAATAATATTATATTAAATATCTAAACATATTATGTTGTCACATGTATTTTCACCAGACGGTCTGGAACACTGGGAGTTGATAGAGAATGGAGGCGACGAGTGGCGGACCGAGGACATGCCGGGGGACGGCGGATACACTCACAACGACGAATCAATAAATAAATTCTTCAGCACCTCTTACGAGTAAGAAAGAAGGATCCTTGTGTGTTTCACTTTTCACGCAGCACCTGCTTGTGTTTCGGTGTGTGTTGTTCATTCATCTATTGTACATCAGTGTGTTTTTCTGTCCACTATTCCAGGCCGTGTCTAAAAAGACAAGTGATCGACTTGCTGGAAGAGGGTTACGACCCTGAAAATTTAGATATTGCACAGCCAGCTGTCAGTGTGGAGGACTGGTAAGCCTTGATGTTGTGGACATAATAGCAGGATTTTGTTTCGTCACGTTGTCCATTCAATCATTTCTTCTGAGTGTTTAGGTACAGTGGCCGGTCAGACTGTGGGTGCATTTATAAGCTCACTGTGACCCTACTTGATGAAAACCAAGAGGTCATTCAGGAATTTAAACCGGATGAAGTGAACCTTGACCCTGACTGTGACAACTGCTCTTGGAGAAAGGTATGGGTGCAGAGTCCAGTCCAGTTTGACATAATATACCCACTCAAAAGCTTTAAAACTAGCTAGAAAACAAATGTTATGCAAACCGTCAATGACCTAAAGCTGTTTAAATTCAGTTCAAGTTAGTTTTGTGCATGCAAACTGACTATTTTATCACTTCTACCACAGGTGAGCCACACGTTCACAGACTACGGCCCGGGCCTACGCTTCATCTCTTTTGAACATGGCGGTCAAGACACCAAGTATTGGCAGGGCTGGTTTGGAGTGAGGGTTACTGGGAGCTCTGTTACCATAGACCTCTAAACACTAATCAGACATATATGTATGTAGACAAAAATATATGATATAAATATAGGATTAATAGCCGGAAAAAAAAGAATTTCTCGCAACTTGCTTTTATTTTTGCACATGCTGTACTAAGTGTAATACTGATAGCTGGAGGATAAACTAGAAATGCTAAGCATTAAAAAAAAAATCTATTACTTTTTTTAACTTTAGAGTAACATTCTGCTCAACCACTAACTACCTCTATATGCTCCTGGCAAGCTACATAGAGTTATCTTGGATTAATAAAACGCTTCTAAGAGATTCTATATGCAATTAGCATCTTCTAATGTGGTATAAAATCCAAAAAGGTCTTAATCATGCTCATGCCACATAAAAAATGATAATAAATAAATGACAAAACATCTGTTTCTGACCTTCCTTGCATTATTATATCATGACTTGGAAACTGGAAACATCAAATGGCTTTTTTCATCTGACTTCAAGGAAGCAAGTTCAGGTCTGATAAGGAAATGGCCAAACCTGCTACCCACCTGAAGACATTCAGTTTCTGTGCCACAGGACAACAGACACGTGTATTTACATGTATTTATGCTCACCAAAGCTACATTTATTTGATTTATAAAACAGTCATTTTGAAATGTAGTTCATTTCTTCAGTGACACGTGATCCTTTAGAAATCATTATAATATGCTGGTTTGCTGCGCAAGAAACATTTCTTATTATTGCTATCAATGTTGAAGACAGTTGTTAATTCCTGTTTTTGAGGAAACCGTGAAATATTTTCCAGAATTCCATGATGAACAGGAAGTTAAAAACAGTATTTTTTTTTTTAAATAAATGATCAATTCTGATCAATTTAATGCATCATTACTGAGTAAAAGTATTACTGTTTACTATATTATACTAAACTACTTACTGGTGTACGTTTACGTCTGCTTGTTATAATTACAAGAGAGGTCTGATTGGAGCAGAAGGAGAGGGGCGTGAATAAAGAAACTCAAAGTGGCAAATCTATAATTGCATGATAATAAATATCGCGATTAATCACATCCAAAATAAAAGTTTGTGTGTACATAATATATGTGAGTGCATTGTGTATAATTATTTTGCATATATAAATACACACACATGCTTGTATATATTTAAGAAATATTTTCGATTTATATATAATTTATAAAAAATTTATATATAAATAAATAAAAATCTTAACTATACATGCATGTGTGTGTATTTATATATATATACAAAATAATTATACACAATGCACCCACATATATTATGTACCCACAAACTTTTATTTTGGATGCAATTAATCGCGATTAATCATTTGACAGCCCTAGTGAAAAGCTTTAAATGATCTAAAATCAGGTCAGATTGTAACATGTTTTGAAAAACCAAGAGGGTGTCAGCTACTGTGGGATTCAGGAAAATAAAGCTATAAATCATTTTATATTTTTTCCAAGATAAGATTTTTTTTTTTTTTATTAACCAAATTAAACAAAAACTGTTTGTGGTAAAAGGTACATTAATTAGTATTAAAGTATGTCACAAATAAATTAATGATAAACTAAAAATAATAATTTCCTTCCGGTCACAAATTGTCTAAAAAAAACCCCAAAAATTGCTTCGTACATTCATACATAATGTAATACTCGTTCAGGACAATAAACACTGCATGTCATATAAAACATTACAATTAACAATGGGAGAGTGAATATGAAACGGCATTAACGAGTAAGTGAATGTCTTTTTAAAGGGTGGTTCTCTAATAAATATGATGATATTTTTGGTTTTGTACATAATACCCAATGTTTGCGATGTGATTGTACACTAAGATTCAAGTACTGTGTTTGAGCACCAATACAGCCATGCATTCTCCAGCGGATACATTTAGGTTTAAATGACGGGTATATACAGTAGTAACATCGTAACGTAACGCTAACCAGCGAATGTTTGCCTTGCCATGAGTTCTTCTCATTCACCTTGAGACTGCATTTGCTTGCAGAAGGCCTCGAATTGCTGCTGTTCAAGTTCAGTCATGACTTTGTTCAGAGCGTATATCTGTAATACACCAGAAACAGAGAACAAACTAACTGAGATGAATGTGCATGGAAATAAACCAAAAGTTATAGGGTTTTCGACATTTTAACGAAAGAAATTAAAATATGAATCATTTAAGTCTGCGCTATTTCAAAGTCACTAAATGCAAGTAAACGAGTGAGTTTATGAAAGTCACTTCTGATTAATTAAATGCATAATTGCTGAATAAGTAAAAATTTGCACTTATCCCAAACTTGAACGGAAGCGCATTTACTTACAAAAAAAATATGATGTGAAATATTTAAGTCTGCACTAGTTCAGTCTCTAAATGCAAATGTGTGACTGATCATATTGATCATGTGACTTTGAACAGAAGGATCCACTGAAGCACAAGATGCTGTTTAAACTCTCAAAACATGTTCCTCTACTTCAGCTCTATTGTTTTTAAAGACGACATAAAAAGACTTTTTGATATTTAGTTACATTGTTTAAATAATCCTTCACTTATATTGTAATAACGATTGCAAAATAGAAGCAATGCAAGCATTTTCATTTTTGGCTGGTGGTGAATTACACAACTGAATCACCATCATAAGAGGCAGGATTTCCAGGCCCAATTTAATCATATCTGTGTTTATGTGTAATCATCTGTATATGAGGATGAAGATCACGGTCACCTCTGCTCTCTGTCTCTGCTTCAGCTCCTGCTGGGCTGATTTCTGTTTCGTTCTGTCTCCACGGGTCGGCGTTTGCTGTTTCTGTTTGTCTTTTCGACATGCTGGCTCCATTTTAAAAGCAGATGGACACAATCTGGAGTCAAGAGTTTCACTGAAATAAAGACAAAAAAATTCAGTAAAACACATTAACAAGTTAATACAGATCAAGGGTTTTCTATCTGCCACAAACCCCCATGTATGATGATCCTCATGCGAGGGACAAAATGTAACTATATTTCTAAAGTTACATTATTCATGTTTCCTATATCCTGTGATAATATAGATGTACTATTTATGTATTCTCTTACACATTTACTTGTTTATTTTTCATTATTCTTTTTTTTAGTTTTACTCTGAAAATGTCCTTCCGAAAAATTCCTAGCACTCCCAGTTTGAAAACAGTTGGAATAGCTTATTATATAACACCATGTGTGTAAGGTATCGTCAAAAATAAGTGCAATAAATATACATTTCATTTCAATAAGCCATAAGCTTTCTAGCAAATAGCATTGCTAGTAAGTTATGTCAAAAAAATGTGAAACGACATTATGTTTATTATGAAACTTTTTATATGAACATTATAATAAATAGAAACAAAGGAAGAAAATAATAAAATGTCTGTGCGAGTCTTACCTTATGATTTCTAAAGAAAACAACTCAACGATGATGAGGCTAGCTTGGTTTAGCACGTTTGGCGTCACTTGTAAATAAACCCGGTTAGAAAATCTAGCAGTTACAAGGTTCCTATTAACTTTGCGCTCAAGCGGTCCACACGTAAGTCCAACGTTATACAAATGTGCGTTTCATCTTATTTTATTTTATACATAAATTTTGTTAGGTCAGCAAATATAACCTGCAATAAAAAAAATAAATAAACAATTAAAATGTATTAAGCTATTAAACTCAATTAGGTGATGTAACGGCTTTGTGCTTAAATAGACTATTAACTGACTTAAAGCATAAAGTATTGTATAAACGCATAAAAAGCATTATAAAATATAAATTAATAAAATATACAGTGGTTTAGTTTTTTTAGCCTGCATTTGCTGCTCGCAAAACTAAAGGCAACCACCACAAGAGGTCGCTCTTATACTGATATTAAGGTTGAGATGCAATGGTAGTTTAGCTAACACTTGATTTATGTAATTTCATTGCATAATAGTCTTTTAAAACAATTTATTTGAAAATTCCGCTTTTCAAATTAACATTAGGCTATTTTTTCATTTAGTAACAATTGGCAGACTGAGTTACTTCAGTATCTATAGAGACCGCCTCATCTTACATACCATCCCCGGAGGTGCTAAATCATTCAGAAATAGTAATAAAAACACTTCACTCTAGTTTTTACCTCCCAGCCACTTTGGAATTTAAATGTATTCCAGTGTTTCTATTAAATTACTTGCGTTACATAATTTAAAAGCTCATTTTGTTCTTTTTAAAGATATTTTTTTCCAGAGAAGGCCTAGCTGTCTTAAGCTCTACGCTAGCAGTTATTGTTATACTATCCTATCCTATCAGATGACGACAACACTCATATGTCACTGACCAGAAAGAAAGAAAACTGTATGTGGAGTTAAGAAGGTGTCAGGTTGTCAAGACACAAATGGACCACCTAGGGAAAAAACTGCTAAAAGCTCTCGGCGAAGGCAGACAGATCATCATTTACGTAAATATTGGTTAATACGATACCTGGCAGAGCCCGATGAGGCATAAAAATGTCAAAGAGACTATAAACTATCCCGTTTGGATTGTGTCATTAGGCCTAGAGTAACAGAGGAGTCGTATAATTGTAAAAAAAATGCCCCAAAATAAGACGTGTGTGTCAGTGATGGGTTTAGTTCAGTTTGACCATATATGATGCTGTGGTTTTACGAACCCTCACTGGACGCTCATATAGCTGTCCTCATGTTTATGCCCTTTGGCACTGCTGTGCCACATGAAATTTATCATGGCACATTCCGATGTGTTTTCCTGGATTCCATCCCCAACACAGGAGAGCACTCGCTTCTGTAATAATATCCAAGGAAGAACAACTGATCCTTAATTCAACAGACCCCCTCCGACAGATTTTCCACTGAGTCTTTACTCTTAACCCGACCTTTAGCGCCCTAGGAAAAGCTGGCATGCGCGAGGGAGTTCCCATGAGCCACTGCCAGTCTTACGAGAGGTCTGTGGAAAGCCAGCCTGAACAAACTGAATGCGGTGGGTCGGGAGGTGCAGTCACTCAGCCCGTCACGCCAGACTGTTGTCAGATGCATAAGAGGAGCTTTGCCCGCCGTTCTCGACCGGGTGTTCTTCCCTACCAGCACACCCCATTGACCGGAGCAGTAATTCAAAGTGATTCGTCTGTTATCGAGATGTTCACTCCAGAGCACAGTTCATCAGTCAGATGCATGATGGGATTCCATCTTGAGGTAATGAGTCAAGAAAGATAGCAGTGGAAAGCAGGGACGGTTTTAATTATTAATGGAGCAAGATCATCCAAAACATTACAAACAGATTCATCATATGTTGAAACGCTCTCATCAGGTTACTGTAAGATGTAGTAGTTTTAGTTTTTGGTTTTAAAAGAGGAAGTGAGAAGATGCCTGAGCATGCACATTGTCAATACCAAGAGTAGCCTACCACATTTATCAAATGGATGGTTGGAAAATGTAACAATTATTTTTTATCTACTTTTTAAAAACGTTTTTATTTATTTTTAAAATATATATTTATTTTGTTCAAAATGGATGAATGGGTTAATTGATCGATTGATGATTTGGACCAAATACTGAAGTAAATATTCCTTGTGAACTCTTTCGACAGTGCCCATCATGATGTTCTTTACATGTAAGAGAACAGACATTAATTTATGTTTGCAGTTTGCATTTATTTATTAACATACATCTACAAGTTCCATAGTTTTAATGACTTTATTATCCCCCCAAAAAGTGTAAAATAATAAAGATTAGGTGTGTCTGAATGTTAAACAGATATCTGTTTGAGAACAGAAAAGACAGCCTTATGCATAAAGGCTGGAACACCCACCACGGCTGTCAACAAATACAGACGAGCAGCTCGAGTTAAAAATAAAGAGGCAAAGGAAGCAGCCTTTAATAAACATTTCATATTGCTGTCGCCTTACACATAAGACTTTAGCCACAGCAGCATCCAGCATTGGCTCAAAAACCTTTCCAGGCTGCCAAAGAAACGTAGCACCACATTGAACTTTTCAGCACTAAAAATAACCCCCAGAATGAATGATGCCCAAACTGAATGGCAAACTGAAGCCTGTTTTTTCACACCTGTCCAGCAAAAACAGTGGCATTGTTGCACTGGAAATGATCGCACCAGTTTGTGGGTTAGCCATGGGGTGGCAGCATTTTTTGTGGATGCGCATACTGGGTGTTGTAATAAACACCACAAACCATATTAAAGGGATAGTTCACTTTGAAATTAATTTTTGGTATGTTTTAGCTTACCTCAAGGGAATCCAAGATGTAGGTGTCTTTATTTCCACAGTGTTTTCCAGTTCTTGTCTGTCAGGCATATAATGGAGGTCTATGGTCACCACCTTAAAGGGCATGCACAGAGAAGTCCAAATTAAACATGATTTAATGACTCGTAAATGTAAGTACACATTGATGGCCTAAGACACGAAACGAGCGGTTTCTATATCGTTTTTACCTCATGTAAGCACAGCCATGTCCAAGTGATCTCTCGCGTGGTGACCATAGACCTCCATTATGTGACTGATAGAGACGAACGATTGACCTAAAAATATCAAAATTGAAACTACTGCGGAAACAAAGACACCTACATCTTGGATGCCCTTGAGGTAAGCTAAAACATACCAAAAAATTAATTTCAAAGTGAATTATCCCTATAAAACAGTTCTGCATTTGTTGGGTCCATCTCAAGTGACATCATCAGAGCCTTTCTGACCTATCCTGGACATTCTGAGGCTCCCCCCCCCCCAACAACAGCGGGAGGATTTCTTCACAGGACAGAACAAAATAAGCATTGTTACTGGACCGTGTTCAGGCTTGTAACAAGCAAACACCAGTTTAATGCTAATTAGAGAGTTTTTATAAGCAAAATAAGAACCCTGTTTTCCTTCAGACTTCTTGGAGAGATGAAGTTTGACATGCGAGAGACAGATCTGTGCTTCACGACCTGCTGTTAAACAAGCAGGGGTTTGCTTTGACACAAAGTCAATCAGCTCTTTCTCTTTCTCTGGCTTGAATGAGGACTTATTCTACCTGAAAAGACCTTATTGTTTTGACACTAAGTCATTTAGATTGAAATAATATGCTTTATGACTTTACGTTCTTAGCTAAGCTATTTCAAACTAGATTTTTATAAAGAAAATGAGTGCTGTTAACCTGTGCAAAAATTATTCATCTTCAAAACAAAAATTAAGATATTTTGGTAACACTTTACAATACGGGTGCACAAATATGCATTAATTCATACTTAACTAATGCATAGATAATCATGAGTTAATGATGAAGGACTAAACCATTAATCCATTATTACTGCATCAGCAACTACTAAAGAGCCTATATGATTAATAGCTTAAGTAATAAATGAATTGTTATTAATTAATCGTGTTGTCATGTATTAATTCTATTAACTAACAGTGTAAATGAATGTTAATTACCACAATTAGTCAACGCTATGCACTTCAACTTTAATAATTAGCTAATGATTTTCAAAGGTATCATTATGTTATGACTTTTCTTGTTAAGTCACATGACTATTAACTAATTGTTAAGTAATATGTCATTATGGTTATGGGTCTTGTCATCCCCACAAAGGTCTGTGGGGCAGTTGCACATGCAGTGAGTGTAATGTCAGAGTGTTTGAAGGATGGGTAAGTTGGGCCACACACAAATATCAGCACACCAGAATCTGAAATACTGACTCTTACATCATGCACGTGACTCTCCTATTCGAACTCGTTCATCAAAACGAACGATTCTTTTACCGAGTCAATTTATTTGTTTCGTTCGTTGAATGAACCAAATGACTCGGAAAAAGATTCGTTCATTTTGATGAACGAGTTCGAACAGGAGAGTCAAAAACGTGCGTCACAAAACAGAGCAAGGCGAGACTTTATGCGATCGCGTCTCTTCAGGAAATATTTACTAAACCACTCAATTCAAATAGTTTTACGATCTCTTTATGAACTTTTTGAAGCGTCAAATGGAGGGACAGAAAGCTCTCAGATTTCATCCAAAAAGACCTTCATTTGTGTTCCGAAAATGAACGTGTTTGGAACGACATGAGGGTAATTAATAAAAAAAATAATAAATGAAGTCACCTGCGTGGACGGCGATATATTCCGCACAGCTGCCGCTCCCTCAGACACATTTTCTAGCGATACTCTGGTTACTTCTTTCTCTGGATCTTTTCAAATACAAGGTTTCACAGGTATGCGTGTGGCAAATATGGATTATGTATATGTATTATGCTAATAGCGCCTTGGCTGGCGCGAACGGCCCTATCCTTTTAATGTAAACAAACCGTCTGGCAATAAATCCTCACTTGTTATTTCCTCAGTTTCACTCCCCAGAGCCGATTCTCAAATACAAGATGTGCTTGTTGAACACGACGCCCTCCCCCCGTCCCCCCACATCGACTCCCAGCATCTTCAGCAGCGTCGCTCGGGGTGAGGGGGTAGAAACAGTCAGTCTTTTAATTTGGCTTATGACAGCCCCTCAGTGTGCGCACACTGGCAAATCCCCGACTTTTAGACCGGCCTCTCAACCACGACCTAGTACTCATTACTACTGTTTGTTTTGGCAGCGGCCAGATGGTACTTAGGAGCGCCGAGCGGCGCAAGTGTCCCCGCCAACACTCGATATTTATGTTAGGGAACGTGGACACCGGTTTAGTTGAGATAGAATCAATAATACCTTTTAACGCAGGTCTGAAACACTGAGTCTTGAGTGAGAGAGAAAGAAAAATATATACTTCGAGAAGCAAATCGACCATTTTGTTTTCTCTCCAAGTGTAATTTGGACCCTGACCCTCTTAATTTTCAGTCTTGCGGATTGTCAAATTGCCTACGTTCGGAATAAAGTATTATGTTACTTGTCGATATGTACCAAGAATGTGATAAACAACAGTGGCATTCTTGGATGTCCCAGGAACATACCACTAGTTATACACACCATCTGACCTTAGCATTAATGTGATGAGAGATCAGGCCCTGAAATGGTGTTAACGCATCTCTAATGAGAGTCCTCCGTAGTGCAGGAAGTACACACTAAACACAAAATAAGTCAAATTAATGTACCATCCATCCAGCACCCAAAACAAGTTGTGCTGTTTACTATGAGGGCTAAACAATTCCGATTGATCAGTCTCTGAGAAAGTCAGAACAATGCTTTAGAGAAGTTATTTTTTAGACTTGTTTACAAATCCTTAAAATAAGGTACATTTACTAACCCTGCATAAGATTTTATGATGCATTTTGTAAGAATGTGTCTTTAACAAAAATGTATTGCACTGGCAGATCGAGTAAAAATACCTGCCGGATAGAAATACAAGCGAAGCAAAATTACATGAAGTCTTGTTTTCTGAAAAATGCACCAAAATGAAGTGGGGGAGGAAAAAAAATCTGCCTGTGGGTTAAGAAAAATCATCTTAATTCAAAGGGAAAACAATAAGTTTACGTTTACTACCCCAGTGGCAGATTCTGTTTCATGTTTTAAGCATAAACTTTTTTTCAGAAAGCGCTTAATATATTTTGCTTCTCTAGTAAATCTATCTTTCTTTAAGAATGTTTAGATATTTGTAATGGGAAACTACAAAGCCCCTAAAGGGAAAAAAAAGGTGATGGAAAAAAAAAATATGAGATGGGATGGAAAAAAAATATTTTCAATGCTTTTGCGTTCTCTCGCAAAACGTTTCAATTCCCCCGCAAAGAACTCAAAAGGTTTTCGAGCGAATGCAATGTTTCTCAGCAAAAAAAAAAAAAAAACCGCAAAAGCATTGAAATACAAATTTTACTCATCTATCATTTTTTATTAATCATCGCCCACTGTAAAAAAATATAGTTGGTTTAACTTAAAAAAATAAGTACCCTGGTTGCCTTAAAAGTTTTAACGTCATTGAAATGGAAAAATTGAGTTAATACAATGAAGGAGATTAATTTAATCACCAGAAACTCAAAATATGATGTTATCTGAACTACATAAATATCTAATTACAAACATATCTAATTTGATTTGACAAAAGAAAAACTGTTGTGATTACAAATCATGAAAATATTTTTTTACAGTAAAGACATTTAGGGGCTCCTTAGAAGACAGGACAAAAATCTACGAAAGTGCAAAATTTTTAGTCTTAATATCGAGTGTATCTTGTTTTAAGGAGTACATGCTGATGAATTGTGAGTATAAAATCACCTTTTAATGTAGAGATCAAACCATAAAGTGGAGGCGGAACAAGATCAGGCTTGATTTGAACCTGTGGCCTGTCTAAAATAAAGCACGGGGTCGTAGGTTCACGTCTTAGAGGGACAATTGAAGACACTATTTAACCTTGGACTGTTTCACTGCAAACCAGCTGTGCAAACAAAAAAGCAGGGCTCCGCGAGCCGCTGGGGATACAGGTGTAATTCAGAAGAATGAATAACCACACTGTGGTCAGGACTGGCATCTGACCCAATGACGTCCAATCATTAAATGCCACCACACCACACAGACCTGTGTACAAACCTCCAGATGTTCAGAATATGAAAGTCACGGTCAGCATTGGATTGGGTTGTTTGCTTTGTTGCAACAGCATGCCAGATCTCATATCGCATATAACTCAAGATTGATTGTCCCTGGTTCTTGTTTTGTGAGGGGGGGAGTTTTGGCTGGTTAGCTTCATCTGTTTTGCCCTACTGGTACAACTGTGGCACATTATGTTGGATTTATCGTTCTCCATTGACAGCTATTCAGAATTATTGTAAGTTGTCCCTACTTTCTGAGAGCCTGCTCATGCTCTGATTGGTCAGACTTTACAGTAATCAAATGGATCTGTTCCACCTTCAAGGTCATTTATTAAATCCTACTCTGGCGGCTGTGCTCATTTTTTGGGTGAACTACCACTTTAAACTGAATACTGACAAGACGCATGTCGTTCAAAGGTAAATGTGACAAGTGATGAGGACGTCTTTGTTGTGTTCCTGATGGAGACACAAAATTGCCACCATCCGGAGGATGTCCTCACTGTTACTAAGTGCTTATTTTGAACACTATTGGCCATCCACTATCCAAAGAGGTCGTAGTTAATAGCTAGTTAATAGCTCGTTTAGAGAACGTTTTTATGATATGCTAATTTTTTTGAGCTGTCAAAAATCATCAAAAGACCTGAAATATTTCAGTTGGTGTGCAATGAATCTAAAATATATGAAAGTTTCATTTTTATTAGGGCTGTCAAACGATTAATCGCATCCAAAATAAAAGTTTGTTTTTACATAATATATGTGGCTGCACTGTGTATAATTATTTTGTATATATATAAATACACATACATGCATGTATATTAAAGAAATAATATTATTTATATATAAAATATTTATATTTATATATAATATAAATTATATATAAATCTATATACAGTATATACATGAAAATATTTCTTAAATATATACAAGCATGTGTGTGTATTTAATATATAAAATAATTATAAACAGTGCACCCACATATATTATGTAAACATAGTTTTATTTTGGATGCGATTAATCGCGATTAATCGTTTGACAGCCCTAATTTTTATCATTACATTATGAAAAATAATAAACTTTATCACAATATGCTTTTTTTTTTTTAGAAAGACCTGTATTAGCAAAGTTGTGCATTACATTAGTAACTATTTCTAAATCTACTTATTTTAACACTTAGAAATTCTGAAAAGCACTAAATTATTGAGCAAAATGTATTTGTGACATTTGTGAAACGTTTATTCAAATTCTTAGTCGTTAAGAGATTGGTCTGATTCTCACACAGTTTTAAACTGCAGTACCACTGATGTCCATTAGGGGCAGCGTCTCTCCCAGTGTGCTGTAAAGGTTTATTGACATTGAAAATATCACCGGCCGGCTCCTCTGGGAGCGGTGGGTTTGCCGACGCCGGCTGTAGTGTTTAGACCAAACAGGACTAATTGAAGGAGACGCTTACATATTCTCCACCGTGTGGCTCAGGGGTGCGTTTGGCCACAGCAGCAAAGTGGGTAACGTTAGCGGACTCGGCCTGAATCAAGATGCACCATGGAGGTGAGAAAGGTTTCTGAGTGAGACATATAAATTACATTAGCTAGAGATGAGATGAATGAGCTAGGCATGTTGGAACTACAGAATGAGAAATCTATTTTATTTAGATAGCATTAAAGGGATATCACCCAGAAATGAAAATTCTGTCATTAATTACTCACCCTCATGTCGTTTCAAACTCAAGCGGCAACATTCTAATCTGAAAAATGAAGACTACCCTGAAGTGCGGAAAACTGCAATACATCGAAAATCCACTAGGGGCAGGTCCCAAAAGGGAGCAAATGTCCATAAACCCCACGTTAAAATGTCCGTTTTCAGAGCATAAATTCATGCTTTCACAGGTTGGTCCCATAGACTTTTATTTTATTTTTCGATAGGTTCCGAGTGCCCGACAACTGAGAGGGGGGTGAATTTTTTTGTAACTCGTTAGTTTAGATCAAATTTAGATGTTTGACAAATAAGGGCGTGGTTAACTTTGATTGACAGCTGATAACAGTGGAATTTAACGTCTCGGCACAACACATCATACCACCTCTGTATCCTTTCTGAACATTTATATTATGTATTTCCCAAGATTTTCCAAGATGGCGCCACCCATACCCCCCATAAACAGCCTCAAAACTGTTCTTCAGAAAGTCTACGGGTGACGTCACAGACGCTTGTCTATATTTTTTACAGTCAATGTTTAAACCCGTAAGAACTTTCTGTCCCTTCATTGACAGCTTTGCAACTACCACTTTGACTCTTCAGAAAGTTCATAAAGAGATTATGTAAAGCTTTCGAGTTTCTTCAGAATATTTGGACTAAACCGTTCAATTCATATGGATTAGCTTTACGATCTCTTTATGAATTATTTAAGCATCAACGTGGTAGTTGTGCAGTCAATGGAGACAAAAAGCTCTCAGATCTCATCGAAAAATATATTTGTGTTCTGAAGATGCACGAAAGTCTTACGGGTTTCGACCGACATTAGGGTGAGTCATTAATGACAGAATTTTTGAGTGAACTAAAACGATTTTTTACACTTTCTGAGGGAAAATGTGATTGAACACGTTATTCAAATGCCATATAGCCAACGGTATATCTCAAACAAAATATGTCATGATCACACACAGGTGTTAGCGAAGCTTCTTCACAGTGAACTGCTTTAAATGCCGGTAAGTGTTTTGAGTTGCACTTTTTTCACTTTCTTTTCTCAGGATTTGTACGTCTGTTTACGTAAGCAGAGATGCATGTTCTGGTATGCCTGCCGCCACGGTGGTGATGAAGGTTTCATGGGTCGCAAACCAACTGCTGTAACACAATTTGGTTATCCTTTAACGCTCATGCAGCTTATCAAAATCAACTACGGTATGTGGGTTTGTTCTGTTTGCATTGCTGGACTCAACTAGTAAGTCATAACAACTGCTGTCACTGTACATGCACTCTCAGAAAAAAAGGTACAAGAACTGTCACTGGTACGGTATAGGTGCACCTTTTAAAAGGATACCGCCCCAGTGACAGCTTTTGTTCTGTTTAATGTGTGTATAATGAAAATAACGCACTGAATTCATTGTGTTAATCACAGAAATCGCATATGAAAGGCTAAGTTTTATTTGACACGGTACAAATCACTTTTTTTATTTATATTGACATTGATTTCTTCCCCCACTTCTGCTTTAATATGGCAATATTTTTCAGTATGAAATGAATTACAACCTTGGTTATGAAAATAACGTTTTGCGAGAGAGTTGCCAAGCCAGAGGCCAGCTATGTGTGGATCACAGCATCTGGGCGCTGTTCAAAGACACATACCTATCAAATGCCCTGTGAATAGTAAAACACATCAACTCTACACTAGACAGTCCTCGGGGCCAAATGAGCAGGAACTTTCAGAAGAACTCTTCCCTTCAATATCCGCATGCCTGTAGCATTTAATCCACATACCCAACTAACAAAAATGTTCTAAGAACGTTTTGCTAATGTCATGAAAACGTTATTTCTGAATATTTCTGAACGTCCTACTTAAAACGCTCTATGAATGACGTATAAATAACGTTTCTTTGCTAACGTTTTGAGAACATTATTAAAGACCAGTGCTGCGTCCAAAATCAGATACAGTACTTCCTCACTATATAGTATGCCAAAAACAGTAAGCCGAAAATAATAGTATGTCCAAATGCATAGTATTCAAAAAAGCGAAAAGTCCCAGGATGGCGTATTACTTCCATCGAGTGAGTGCGCATTCACATTCACATTGAAAAAAATGCTCACAACGGATATCAACGCTTTGGTCACGCATATATCCCATATAAATACAGAGGAACATCAGTATATGTCTGCAATACTTATCTAAATTTAGCATCATATTATGGTGTAATTCAACAGTTAGTGTTAGTTTGGGGTCATTATAGATTTTTGAAAGAAAATAGATTTATTATAACTTTTAATGTAATATAACATTTATTGCATTGTTACACTGTAAAAAAATATTGTTGGTTTAACTCAACAAAATAAGTAACCTGGTTGCCTTAAAATTTTAAGTTCATTGAAATGGAAAAATTGAGTTATCACAATGAAGGAGATTGATTTAATCGCCAGAAACTCTAAATATTATGTTATGTGAACTACATAAATTATTTAAGTTGATTTGACAAAAGAAAAAAAATGTTGTGATTACAAATCATGAAAATATATTTACAAAATATAAAAAGTAAATACAGTCCTTGAACTTTTTATTCATCAAAGAATGTTTTACTGTATTTTTGAACAAATAAATGCAGCTTTGGTGAATTTTTAAAATATATTTTATTAACCTGAATCTAATGTGCATTAGAAATTATATTGTAAGCACAATTTAAGGGAAATGTGCACAGTACCTTCTCATATCATATAGCGTGAGTTGAAGGTAGATAATCTGGCACAAAACCGTTAGTATTATGAAATCTGAAGTGAAGCCATTAAGTTAATGACCCGGGTAACTTTGGTTTTAAAGGATGCCATCAGTCTCAGCATGTACTACGGCTAAAACACTTTTACTGTCAGGGTGTTTTATTCACTTGTTAATCAGAACGACAACATCTAAAGACCTGGATAATACCAACATAATCAAATAACGAAATGTCAGCACAACACACATGCCAAACCACTATAAAAATCTTGTATGATATGTACTTGATAAGAACTTCCACCCTAAACAACAAACTGCCCAATGAAAGCTTAGTGGTTTATTCTGGTTTAACCACGCAGTGGGACCCTGAGACCACATTGAAAATCCAGGCCTTTTGCAATTTAAACTTGCATCTGCTATATAAAAAACTTGGTTTGATTTGACTTGAATTTTATATGTTTATTGTCATTATTAAGGCAGTTTTATGCATCTGTTAGAGTACAAGTACAAGAACCGGTGGATGCAACCCTGAAAAATCGAGAAAAAGATAGAGAGAGAAGAGCGAGATGGCCTAAATCAACCCTCGCCTCTTAATTTAGCCAGCATTCACAGAGACATCATTCATGGCCGTGTTTCTTTGCTCCATGCAGTTTGCTCTATTTGCTTTTAAACGTGTGGCGGAGACCTGGCTCGCACGCCCGAGTCCGATTATAACTTTATATTAGGATCCGAGGGGGAGTCAATTACAGCCAGTCCTGTTTTATAAATCAGGGTGAAAGGAGGAAGGAGGGGGAGCAAATAGCACAGGGCCTTCTTAATGCAGATTTGTGAATCCTGACTTGTTTTATTGCTGTTTGAGTAAGTTTGCGGTTCATTTCCCATCAGCCCTCTGCTTTATTAATCAGCTCACGGGCATTCAATGTATACCGTCCCAGGAGTCGTGGAGGTTCGTGTGCTGCTTTGCAGTTGTTGAGAGGGCAGAAAATGAAGGGGGACAGGGTGGACAAGCTCAGTTTATGACAAATGGACCTGGAAGGGAAATTTATCAAATGGCAAGAACTAGCAATGGACTTACAGTTGTAGCGAAATCAAGGAAAGTACAGAAAAAAAAGAGAGATCTTGCCTAACAAACTGCGCAAGTGGTTGAAAACCACTAATGAAAAAGAACGTTTATACCCGAAGTCTAATGATTAGCAGACTGATGGAGACAATTCCTCTTAATTCAACAGAAATGGGGATGGGAACCACCCGATGATTGCAACACACTGCAAACACTGTTGCGGGAACTCACTTCTGAGCTGTCTATGCCCTAAATTGGCAGCGTCCGACTCCTAACTGAAAAGGAAACCAACCTAAGCTAGTTTTCTGGTCTTAGTTGGTCCCTGGCTGGAACATTTCAGCTGTCGGGTGACCATCTGGCCAACTAGCTAAACCACCAGGCTGAACAACCAACAGCTAAATCAGTTTTAAACTGGTTTAAGCTGTTTTTGACAACTGGAACATATTGATTTACAAGATTTATGGCAGACAAATCTTAAACCCAGTTCCAGACTAAAGTGTACGTTTGAGCTGTCTTAACTGAAAGTATCTGGCACTGGCATATCTGCCATTGTTTTGGCTCAAGATGCACACAATGTTTTTTCAAAGGCATGTTTACTTCAATGTCCTTATTTATCCTGGCTTAATCTAAGCCCTGTCTGTGCAACCAGGCCATTATGTCTTAACTTTTTTCCTTCTCCAGTAAATATTTCTTGATTTAATGTCATCGGAAGAGGGAAAGTCCTACTTCCCCAACCCGATCACACTAAATGCGTCTTTATAGCACGCATGTGTGTTGTCGTGTAATTTATAAGTGAGTTTTTACATGCATATTATATGCATTGGTTGGTTAGGGTGTGGGGTGCGTGTGTATTATACGTTGGGGTAAAAATTAGTGCACGCGGAAAACTGCATCTCATATGCATGTAAAAAGTAATTTCCGCGTATAAATTACACGACAACACACGAGGCGTGTTATACAGACGCATTTACGTGAGAACAGGCTCCCAGTTTAGCTGTGGTTTTAACTAGAAAACCCCCTCAAGTCAGAGTTGTGACTGGGAAACTCCAACCCGATCTCACGGCAATTCGTACGAATTTTACGAGGTGGATAATTCGTAACAATTCGTACGACCTCACTCGATTTTTGCTAAATCGTACATATTTTACGAGTTGGCCAATTCGTTGGCCAACCTACCCCTGACCCCGCCCCTAAACCTACCCATCACGTGGGTTTAGACAAATCGTACAAATTCGTACGAATTGGTCGTGAGATAGCATTGGAAACTCGGAGAAAGCGCAACAACTCTGACTTCAGAATCCAATATGGCTGCTCAACACATCAGCCGTAGTGAAATAGTAGTAATATATGGTTTATTAGCACTTCCGTTCTCAATAAACTCACTGGTGCTACTATCCAAACGCAATTTGTGGACATGATACTTCAACAAAGTTTTGCCTGGATGCATCCATCTTAGTTTTCTGACCTGTGTACTAGGAACGCAGTCAACTCGGGTGTGATGTCGTTCCCAACTATGACATCAATCCTCCGAGGTAAATTGAATGCAGCCCAATAATGTTTAGAAATTTATACCGGAAAACAAGCCGAAAGTAATTTTTTTGCAGTGTTCGATTTAAACAATTGCATGTTTCTAAGCTAACAGAAGGATACTCTAAGATGCACTAAAATATTTGATAAATAAAATTAAATATTCTAAATTAAATGAAACTAAACTATTTTATCAATACTTTTCAGTTTTAAATGCATATTTATAATTAACATTTGTCTCACTGAACTGGTCCAAAGCATTATTGCTTTTTTCCTATAAGAAGGATCCATGCAATACTGCCTTCGAGTTTAGCTGAAAACAAGGTACTGTATCTTTAAAGGAACAACAGTCAGCTGAAATTGAAAACTCTATCAGGAAATAGTCAGTACTGGTCAAGAGGTGAAGAATTAAAGACCTTCCAACCACCTTTGACAGAACCAGTTGTGGAAAGACCATTTCTTAACATAGCCAAAACTATCCAATTAGTTGAAACTGGGCCTTTTTATGACATCTGTAAGAGTTAATATTTCTCATAACTGTCATTTACACTGACCCGAGTGGTCAAAGTTCATCAATCAGACTGACCGCCCCACAATTGTCTCACTGTGAGCACTACCTGTCAATCTCACAGACTGACAGGTCAGTGACCCAATAGACCACAGACATTTTCATTTCCCACTGGAGATTAGGGAGTGGGACATTTAATTGCCCTCAAAGCGTTTACTGCACCGAGTAAACAGGCTCAGGCATTTACAGTGTGGTATCTTGACTTGTGTTGATGCCAAGAGTACTTTGCGTGTGCCCAAAGCAGTGAAAACCCCGACGAGGGAAGGACAGCGCCAACCATACAGACCCCAAATACTGCTCACGCTGAATAAAATTCTGCTTAGGTGAATAATATATTCAATTATTCACCCATCTTTCCATCCATCAGTCAAATGCCTGTGGTTTGGATGGAGAAGTGGACGATTATGGGTGGGTGTAAATACGGGCCCTGGTCCATAGTTTCGCTTTCACTGGATTTATAATGATGATCAGGGACCGCATTTCACCTTCTACTAAATAGCAGATGGAATTTTAAAGTCAGCATCAAAACTGACTTAATTAAAAAAAATGTTGCTCGTATTATGCACAATTCATCAGTGCGCAAAAAAATACAAATCTCTCTCTCAAAAAATGTTTGGATTTAAATAGGCAAATACTTCAGAGTCATTATTGCTGCTGTGATTATGTTACATGTTTGGGATCAGTTCTTCTTACCCTAATTGATGGACTGTGTAGCTTTTTATTTCTTAAACAACCATGTAGGAAGACAGATTGCATTGTCAATACAAGATCTTGACCAAATGTACCTCTTGATAAAAAATAAATGGGTAACACTTTATTTTGATGGTCCCTTTTGAACATGCTCTTAACTAGAAGTAACTTTGCAATTACAGTACATGTCAACTAACTCTCATTAAAGTATTGGTAGACGGTCTGCTTAATATCTGCCAACTCTTTATTGTGATGCTCCTCCAACAGACATTATACTGACTATATAAGTAACTTTGCAACAGCATGTCAACTTATTCTATAACCCTAACCCTACCAGTCAAGTAACATTGCACCTACTGTACATGTCTACTAACTCTCATTATAGTAGACATGTAGGTGCAATGTTACTTATAGACAACAGAATGTGTTAAAGGGACCATCAAAATAAAGTGAAACCAATAAATGTTGTGATGTTACTTCCAAGAAAGTACAATTTCAGTTTTTCTACTTTAAAAAAAAAATAAAATAATCCAATGTGTTACTTGCCAACGTGACATCATGACTTTTGCGTAAACATACACGCCACTTTCAAGTTAAGTGTTATCTATATGCATTTTGAGCTGTACACGTGCATGTCTACGCCGTTAAATGTCCGAGTGAATCCACGTGAATGTACACGCCGTTAAATGTCCGAGCAAAACGAAGCAAAATGTAGATCTACATCTGGGGAGCGATATTTTCCCTAGGATGGTAGTGGAAGACTCATAAATGCTACTAACCCCAGTGACGGGTAGGTTTAGGGACGGGGTTGGGGTAGGTCATATATTTATATGTATAGTAATGTAACGTTAAGTCAACGGCGTTCATAAACACGCTGAAAAGCGATTATGTGTGTTGATAGCACGCCAAAAATTGAAATACGAATTGGCGTGTCATACATTCGCCAAGTCATGAGATCAGTCTGTACTTGCCGTTTTTAAGTAATTGTGAAATTTAGCAATTTATTGTTTTAAAATTTTTTAGACAAATTGGAAAACTAAACAAAAATACTCATTGAGAATGTTTTTGTAATGCACTTGCATGCTTATTCTGATGACACCCTTCATCTTTAGCACTGATGAATACTTGAAATGCTTTAAAAATAAACACAAGGAATTATGGTCACAAATGTGCATAAAATCTCTGTATGGCCTGTATGTGTGTGTGTGTGCATGTGTATTTCACCCCTGGGGGGCCCACGCCTCCTCCGCTATGCCATGGAAGTGGGGTGAGCCATGGGGGCTCTTTTTCATTAACGTGAGTGACAGAGCGCGAGTATGTGTGGCGAGCAGAACATCAGGTGCTCTTCGCCACTCCATTCAGCAGAGCTGTTGATACGGGCCAACATGACGGGTGTGACGGTGAAGTGAGGGCGGGGGGCGTCACATTCTGACCCCCTCATTCCCCACGAAACTCATTTTCTTGTTGCGCTTGGCAGGGTTTCAGACTTCAGACCACAATTAGTGAACTAATGCGATGGAGCATTCATTATAGCGTTCTATATGGATTGCATTGTACTGATAACATCATTTTGGCATCGATTCCAACCTCATGATGAAAGAGTGCAATGGAGATACACTTATCTGATGTGTTGTTTGCCGTTTTCAACATGGCTCAATGCAGAACGCAGAACTTTCAAGCAGCTGCTGGTAAATTCGGAGGGCATCTTATTTCACCTCACCTTCAAGTTCAGTGCATCTACTGCGTTGAGCCAGGAGCATGTCTTGCTGATATCAGATCTTGGCCATGTGGTCTCGCTTCTCATCGCATCTGCTTCAGATTGTCCATTCCCACCAAATCCCATTCTGGGCACAGGAGATCATGTAAAGAGAAAAGATGTGACTGCGTGTTTCTGTTCGGTTCGCAACAATGACATACAGTTTCTTCAGTTCACATGGTAAAGCATGTTGCAAACAAAAGTTAGGTTTCCTTCCATTGCATGCACACTCTAAACAATGTTGGGTTGTTTTAACCCAAATTTGGGTCAAATATGGACAAACACAAATGTTGGGTTAAAGATGTCATTCAAAATTAACCCAACTTCAACTTTCACAACGGTAATTTTTTAAATGACATTTTTATTTGGGTTTGTCCATATTTTACCCAAGTTTGGGTTGAAACAACCCAGCATTTTTTAGAGTGCATTGTTTTGTAAATTGCTGAATGGAAACATCAAAAACATATACACTCCAATTTCATTCAGTAAGATATGCATGCAAACATATTTATCAGCATCAAAATCAGTAATCATTCCCATTCATTTCAGTTCTGTCACATGAACCACTAGGAATTTATTTAATAGGATTTTTTAATGTTTTTGAAACAGTCGCACATGCTCACCAAAGCTGCATTTATTTTATAAAAAAATACTTTAACTTTTTTTGTGCATATATATAGCTTTATATAGTTTACAGAATACATACAAAAATATTAAGCAGCAAAACTGTATTCAAAATTGATACTAATAAATCAGCATATTAGATTATCTTCAATTATATTATATTAGATTATATTCAAATAAAAATCTTTCTAATAATATTTAACATTTTTTACTGTATTTTTGATCAAATAATGCTTCCTTTGTAAGCAGAAGAGACTAATGTCTTAAATTCACTGGCGAAACATCTACTAAAATAAAACAAAAATTGCAATTCAATATCTATTTTGCATGCAAACATTTTATTTCATAACTTTAAAATGGTCCACCATCTGGACGAGCACCAAACCAGCACTAACCGAGAGCTCTTGCTTGTTCTATTTAACAGAGACTTTCAGCTCTTTGCTCACGAGTCTGTAGATGTCTGAGGGTACAAACTTTTCCTCTCTTAACACACCCCAATTTTATCAGACCAGAGATTGGAGGGGTGATCCATTTGGCATGACATGTGAAGGCCCCTCGAGCAGAGGACCAAGACGAACACATTGTTTCTAACACTATTTTTACAGGATACGCTGCCTGACACATGTGCGGCTAAACGATTCTCTACCGCGGAGTAATGATGCTCGCCGTGTCAAGATTTAGTCAGCTGCGTCTGACCCCAGAAAACAATAAAAGCAGAACTGATGAGCTAATAGATCAGGTCAGGTAAGAGCTGGCCAACAGAGCGCAGGGCTTCTTCCTCCCTCTCTCCGGTCCTCCGACCGGGCGCTTGGCGCGAGACCGGCCTCACAGCTGGTTATCGTTAATGTCTCGGCATGCATGACCACCTGTTATCAATAAACTCTTGCGCTCTCTCCCTTTTTCTCAGCTCGGTCTGTCTGCGGCGCTGGCTCATCCCAGGGAGTTAAAAACACCCCTTTGCTCTCCAAGGGACCACATTCCTCCCTGTACGTGGGAATTAATCATGTGAAAAGTTGTAAGCCAATACACATTAGTTTATGCTTGATGAGCAGGCAAATGTATTAGCCGGTGCTGCGTGTGGACGTAAAGACCCCCGGGATGGAGGCTGTTGTGAAAGACAAACTCGCTCTTGTAAGGAATGAAAGATAAACGGCATCAAGACGGCTGGAAAGGGAGATGGGCTTTTCCGAATCCTCGTCCCAGTGGACTTCCTCATCATCCTGATGGCAGATGCAAAAATAAAAAATAAAAAACGCTTTTTTTGAATCACTGTCGTCATTAAGAATGGCCGAATTTGGTGGATTAGATAATCGGTCGATGTGTTTCCGAAGTTTTCAGAGTTAACAACAAGATGGTTCGCATCCTGAAACACTTGTAGCTAAATCGAGAAGGGCGTCCGTTGCAATAAACCAGCACATGTGTCTGCGCAATCATAATGAATGGAAAAACATCTGCATTTAATGGCCATTCATGCAACCCCAGCGTTTAAATCTCGATTTGATTACACGCTTTTCATATCCTCAAATATTTAGTTTATTTGACAATCAATAAGAACAGGGCAGTTTCATCATAGTTCATTAATTTGCTTCTGTTTAAAGTTGGGTTTGTTTGGATGTCAATGAGAATCTGGCCGTTGCACTCGTGCTCTGATAGCGGCGGTGACGTGCTTCCATAAACGGCCCCTTGAGCGACCACGTTCTGATTTGTAAACTGTTGAAGCTCTAAACACCGTTGAGGAACTTAGGGCTGTGGCAATGAAATCAACTGTTAATGAGCATCTGGAGAACCAGAGTCAAGTGCTTATGGAGGTGTTTATGTTTGTAGACATCAATGGAAACTTCAAAGTAAATGTCTGAGGAGAACCTTCAAAAAACCTGCACTGGTGCTTTAAAAAAATCCAGAAACTAATATTCTCATGTGCAAAATCATCAAGAACTCGGCATAGTGCCAACCCTCAAGAACACTATAGACAAGAAAAAGCCTACGGGCAGGGTTGCCGCTAGAAACCTTTTGGGCTCTATGAAATAACATGAGGTTGGGCTCTCTACCGCACCCATTCCATTAATAAAGCGATCTCTGGGGACCCCAAAAGTGCATGGGACGTTAGAATCGGCCTAACTTTCTCCCCCTAACTGTACGTTCACAACGCCGCCGACTTGAGCGTCAAAGAAGCTCTGGCCGCCCCGTCAAGGACGCTTGTCAAAAAGTACGGGGAAGCTTGTTGACGCTTTGGACGCCTTGAACGCTCTGACGTTGCAGGGGAGAATAGAAGTGTCACAACATGAAATGTAATAAACAGAAAAAACAAGCAATACGTTGAAGAAACCTTTTATAATGCATTTTTTATATTTTTTATAATTTTTTTTATAACCGTTTTGGTCACATTTGGTCGGGAAAAAATAGTTAGCTATTATTATTATTTGTGGTTAAATCGGTGTCACCGTGAGACCGCTTTAAAACGAGCGTTCGTAATATTTCAAAAAAAGTTGCGCTCATGCAGTCCCTAAGCAAACAACGTCATGTCCTAAATGATACGAAACCAGTAGGAAATTATTATGATTATTAGCTTCTCTTCCAACCCGATCTCAAGGGAATTCGTACGAATTTTACGAGGTGGCTAATTCGTAACAAATCATACGACCTCACTCGTACGAATTAGTACGATTTGTGCAAAATCTTACATATTTTACAAATTGGACAATTCGTATGAATTACCCAGCCCTGACCCCGCCCCTAAACCCAACCATCACGTGAGTTTGGACAAATCGTACAAATTCGTACGAGTGAGGTCGTATGAATTAGTACGAATTAATCACTTTTTAATAACTTGTACGAATTCGTACGAATTGGTCGTGAGATAGCGTAGTCTCTTGCATTTTCTCGGAACTAATGTTTTGGTAGGAACAATAGTTTACATTGTGTATTTCTCCGGAATCAGCCAGCGCGAAGGACGTCTATATTCCGATTGGTTACTGGTGTTTTGCCGCTGAACCGCGTCACAGCTCATTACCATAAAGTTTAGCTTCTTTCAACTTTCCAATTGATGCTCAAAACACGACATCGATGGATTTGACGTTCCTTGCAGCTGAGAAAAGCCAGCTTCCATTGAAAATGAATGACTTAAAGCCGCTTTGGAAGCTCAAGTTGGCGGCGGTGTGAACGCAGTTAGCGGCGCCCCTGCCTAAGGGTAGCTACTTTAAACACAAGAACAACGTACTAAAAACGGGAACATTGCATTTTTCGCGCACAGACGACATAGTTGTCAAAATGATCCCCTTTCACACGGGCTAGCGAAAATGACTAAAAGTGCTGTATTAAACTGCAAGGCCAGACTTTCACAAATTCACGGTTTTGATGTTTACATGGAGGCGATAACGGTATCCTTTTCAAAAGCTTGTGTTTACAGGCCCCCCAAAATGCCATTGTCGTGTAAATGAACAGCTAAAGGGCATGCATAGTTTTTCATTTTAATTTATGTTTTTAGGCCCGTAAGAGTCTTTGAGGAAGCTACACTTTCCACATTAACAGCAATTCTTTGGCATTCTTCAAACATCAGCAAGCAGCGTTTCTCTCTAGGGTTTATGGGATTGATTCACATCTATCTCCACCAGTTTCCATTTTTGGATTTCTGGGAACATGTCCTGCTTAATCTAAGCAGATATTGTAGCAATTGCATATTGTAGAAGAATTGCATTATCTCGAAATCCTCCAAAGACTCCCAGTTGTGTTTGGTTCAAGATTCAATGTTTTTCCTCAAGCTCAAGTCAAACTCTCCCCTAGAGTTTTTTTTTTTATTATTCCCAGATATAGCAACTCTTCTTTTTATATGTGGTGGTTTAAAAAGGCTTTTCTTAGATTAATGTTTTTTATGTTCTCCACTGATTATTGGCTGACGAAATAGATTGGAGTTTTTATAGGATCAAGAAAATGTTTGACAGATACTGTCGTTCAGTGAGTCGAGCTCACTGTAAACTCTCACTGTTAAATCAAGCACATGGGAATTCATCTGTACTTTAATTACTTCAACAGTCTTAAATTAGAACCTGAGGAGAATGTAAGCCAAAAGAAAATGAATGAATACAGTCATTGCAGTATTTCTAATACTAGAAATGGTATGCCATGCAAATGCCTTCATGTTGCAAAAATCCCAAATGAGACATTTTTAATATCGTAATTGTTTCTTCTAGACAGCAATGAGTTCTAATTGAGAGTAAATAATCTTAAATGTGTCTCCTCTAAACTTTAAGAGATCTCAACTTTGTTGCAATTTCCTAAGACACTAAAGCTTGCAAAGCTATTTTATTAAAATATTGCAATTTATCATGTATTATATTACACATATAATATATATGTATATTAAAACTTGTTCTTGATTCTATAAAAATTTTAATATAAATATAAAAGTAATCTAAATATAAAAATGTGCTCACATACAGTAAAACTTACCTAGGACAAGCTATTTTAACATAAATAAAATGTATCATAAATTGCAATTTGCCAAAATTATGCACACACATTTATACGTGAAAATTAGTTTTTACATGCATAGGATAGATGTGGGGTGCGTGTATTTCATGCTAATGAACTGCGCATCAAAATGCACGCGAAAACTGCGCTATGCATGTAAAAACTCATTTGCAGATGCAAAAACGCAATGCATGCTATAGAGACACATTTACATGAGGTGATTATGAGAACATTAATCTAATAAAATCCTTTATAAACCAAATATGAATTAGTAAACAGTTATGTATATGTATTTTTATATACCGCACATCCATGTGTTCTATGAAAGAGAAACCCCAGAAATGGCTGGCTTTCCCTCTCGCCTCTATTTTCTCTAGCACACTGACAGTGCGTCATGCTCACCTTAGCAGCTTGAAAAGACCGAAGAATCCCATCTGAGATAAGGCAGATCCTGGCCTGCTAGGGGTAAACTAACAGATAGCTGTAAACAATGTAGAGTGTCTTCGGCCCCTGCTCCTGGACCAGGTGAGGCCGCTGCAGGTGATCTTGATAAGAGGATTGGTTTATAAAACATCTCCCCAACAGCTGTGCAAGGCACTTGGCACAAAAATGCTGCACTTATTCATCAACACTAAGGGTATGATGATGAATCGGCACTTCACTTTCTTTGTCACGGGCCATGAGGAAGCATAAAAGCTGGATCTGGATTGAGGGAAGATGTTAAAGGAAGACAGTTAATCACTTTTAAAAGAAAAGCACATTATATAATTTAAAGTATGTGAATTCTAACTACCAAATACATGCACAAACTCTATCTATCTATCTATCTATCTATCTATCTATCTATCTATCTATCTATCTATCTATCTATCTATCTATCTGTCTGTCTGTCTGTCTGTCTGTCTGTCTGTCTGTCTGTCTGTCTGTCTGTCTGTCTGTCTGTCTGTCTGTCTGTCTATCTATCTATCTATCTATCTATCTGTCTGTCTGTCTGTCTGTTAGATATACAGACAGACAGATCTGTCTGTCTGTCTGTCTGTCTGTCTGTCTGTCTATCTATCTATCTATCTATCTATCTATCTATCTATCTATCTATCTATCTATCTATCTGTCTGTCTGTCTGTCTGTCTGTCTGTCTGTCTGTCTGTCTATCTATCTATCTATCTATCTATCTGTCTGTCTGTCTGTCTGTTAGATATACAGACAGACAGATCTGTCTGTCTGTCTGTCTGTCTGTCTGTCTGTCTGTCTATCTATCTATCTATCTATCTATCTATCTATCTATCTATCTATCTATCTATCTATCTATCTGTCTGTCTGTCTGTCTGTCTGTCTGTCTGTCTGTCTGTCTGTCTGTCTGTCTGTCTGTCTGTCTGTCTGTCTGTCTGTCTGTATGTCTGATAGATAGATAGATATACGGACAGATCTATCTATCTATCTATCTATCTATCTATCTATCTATCTATCTATCTATCTATCTATCTATCTATCTATCTATCTATCTATCTATCTATCTATCTATCTATCTGTCTGATAGATAGATAGATATACAGACAGATCTATCTATCTATCTATCTATCTATCTATCTATCTATCTATCTATCTATCTATCTATCTATCTATCTATCTGTCTGTCTGTCTGTCTGTCTGTCTGTCTGTCTGTCTGATAGATAGATATACAGACAGATCTATCTATCTATCTATCTATCTATCTATCTATCTATCTATCTATCTATCTATCTATCTATCTATCTATCTATCTATCTATCTATCTATCTGTCTGTCTACTATCTGTCCGTCCGTCCGTCCGTCCATCCGTCCGTCCGTCCGTCCATCCATCCATCTATCTATCTTCCCTCCTTATCTATCTATCTATCTATCTATCTATCTATCTATCTATCTATCTATCTATCTATCTATCTATCTATCTATCTATCTATCTATCTATCTATCTATCTATCTATCTATCTATCTATCTATCTATCTATCTTTGGACCAACAACATGTAGCTCCAGGAACGTGACTGGATTTCTCTTGTACTGTTTAATCGTAGAACTAGTCAAAACAAAAGACTATTTAATTGTTTTACAGGGTGGAGATCTTCTTCGAAATGTGTTCGTGACTTTCAACTTCACAAACAACATTCTCTGTCTGCTTAAAACTCTCTTGGGGTTTTCTAACTTCATGACAACATCAGTGATGCTGGACTTGCCTTGTGAATGTGTGTTTTTTTTCCTCCACACTTTTTGGAATAATTATGCTGACGAGGTGCCTGAAACATTCCAGTTTTAATAAAGCACAGCTCTGCTGAGACGTGAGCAAAACATTCAGAGTGACAAAAGCGTCTCGATGGCAAACTGAAATCGTACAGACACACGCACAGAACCCGGCACGATTAAATCTTTAATCAGAACAGGATGTGCCATGAGGAAGGCAGAGCGGGTGTGAGGGTCCAGACCAACAGATGTGGGATCCAGTTCGGATCAATGGAGGAAACTGTGTCTCCCCACAAATCAATTAGCTAAAGGTATTCAAAGTCTCCCTTTTGATGAGGGTATTTTAGATTTCCTTTTTTTCCTCGACATCGACCAGTCCATGATGGAAAGCGACGTGACTTTAAATGCTCTGATCTGAGGTTTTGATTGAATCCACATTTTCAGCATCCATATGTATTTTAAGGCGTAGCTGCTTTTCTATTAAATTATATATTCAAAATTGTTTTTGATCAAAAGGTATAGTTGCCTTTTTGGAGTCTGCATTTTTTTTTTATTTGACTATGACAAAATGTGAAGCTTTAGTAATAAGTGATGGTGGTGAATGATTCTGACCTGAGAGGTCACTGCTCATGGTTCCTAATGTAAATCCCCATGAACAATGCATCAACAGAGAACAAACATGCTGACAATCTGACTGATGAATTATACACCAGCAATACACATCATAGGCTTGCTCTGTAAATTGAAAAACAAGACTCAATCCAGAACACAGGCCTATTTATCAAGAACGGCACACCACAGCGTTATGCAACACTTATGTATGGAAAGCCATCTACAGTGACTGGATATATTACGGCAAAAATATCACGCAATTTTAGTGTGAATCTCATGAAATCTGACAAGAACATGTTTGGGTCATTTTCACCCTAAATCAATATATTTTTCTGATAGTGGATGGTTGGATGGATTGGGATTGGATGGATGGATGGATGCAGGGTTTCTGCAGGTTTCAGTAAGTCAAATTTAAGACCTTTTTAAGACATTTTAAGACCATAAACATTGAAATTTAAGACCTTGTTTGTTATTTCAAATGTAGGTGCGCGGTATGCGCGCTCATAATGGAAGTGACGCGGTCGCGGTGCTCGTTTTTTCCAAACGCATTCGGGCTGCGTCGAGATAAAAACATCTCAACTTTTCAGAATGCCGAAAGCGCACCATAAGCGCACAGTAGGTGTGTAAATGGCCTTTTGGCGAGCTACCTCGTATCAAGCCACAAGCTAATGCTAGCACCCAAGCGGCGTGGTTGAACCCTTGCATTAGAGGTCCGCTTTATAGGCTACGACTCAATACTTTTTTGCTACTTTGTAATAACTTTCTGTGGCCATAGTTTTGGCAGATGAACAAGGGTAAAATATTTTAAACCCTGACTTTAAGACCTGAATTTAAGACCTCAGATGAAAATCTAGCTGTTCTTAAGACTTTTTAAGGCCTTAAATTTAAAGTTAAGAATTTTAGACTTTTTAAGACTTTAAGACCCCGCGGAAACCCTGTGGATGGATGGATGGATGGATGGATGGATGGATGGATGGATGGATGGATGGATGGATGGATGGATGGATGGATTGGGATTAGATTGGATGGATGGACTGGGATTAGATTGGATGGATGGATTGGGATTGGAACTGGGTGGATGGTTTGGGATTGACATTGGGATTGGGACTGAGATTGGGATTAGGATTAGGATTGGATGGATAGATGGATGGATGAACGGACGGATGGATGGATGAAAGGATGGATGGAATACAAACAAGATTTCAGAGTGATTCTTATGAAAATATGTCCAGGTCGCAATTTAATCCAAAGCTTAAAATAGCTTAATGTTTTCATGAGAAATCGGGTTTGTAGCCCCTTCGTGTAAAACTTCAACAATTTCAGTTCTAGCCTGACCAGTTGAAAAGCAGAAGTTAGAGGGGAAAAAAATCACCATTTCAGGTTTTCATTCCTGCTTCTATCAAAGCCTGGTATACTTTAAAAAGCTATACATATTCACAGGTTCAGTAATGAGGCCACACACACTAAGACAAAATTTCATTTGTTGTCGATCTATGAAAACAAATGTAGTGTGTGCAAATAGCAAAAAAATTAGCCAATTACAGTAGCATCTCAATCATCATCATAAGCAGTGTGAAAACCAGCCTCATTATCCAGATGTATCACTACTAACTTCAAAGTGAACAACCATTCTGTTTAGTCTTTGCAATTGTGCTCATTAGCTAAATTATATAGCTTATTAGTTGATCTACGGTGTTTATTTCACATGATAAGAGGCAATTTTGTGTTTTAATTATAACATGAAGCTTTCCACTGTAAATCATGTGTTTTAAAGTACAACTTTGACATGTGAAAGCCAGCTGTTCAAATACCAAATAACAGCTGGTGTTGAAATGCTAAAGTGAGAATATTCTTTAGCTCGCTGATCCAAGATGATTCTGAAAACCTTTTGGATGTAAAGATCCAACATCATTTCAACCCCTGGCTCAGCTGTTGAATGAGGGTTTTAGTTAAAGGACACTGTAAACTTTGCTTAAAGCTCTCTGTGGGGAGTGAAACATACCAATGTAATCAGTGAGCTTTGAACATCTACTCTTCCTTTTGAAATGTCTGAAACAGTCAAAACACGGGATTACGGTAAACTAAGTGTATTGTATTCACTGACATGATTCAAACTTTCCAAAAAGTATTGAAATTGCCCATTGTGATTGCTCTCCATGCTTTTGCACTTGATAAAAAAAAAAATACTTGATAAAATTCCATCTTTTATATTAATAGATTGGGTACATATTTAGATAATTAATCCTAAAATATAAGAGGATTTCAACTTCCTTTTGCACTGATAGCTCAATCAAATCCCTTGTAAACAAAAATAATATTTTGTGCTTGTGTTCACAGACCTTATTTTAGGCATTTGACCAAAAAAACAATAATATATATATATATATATATATATATATATATATATATATATATATATATATATTAGGCCATTTATGTATATATATATATATATATATATATATTAGGGCTGTCAAAACGATTAATCGCATCCAAAATAAAAGTTTGTGTTTACATAATATATGTGGGGGCACTGTGTATAATTATTTTATATATATATATATATATATATATATATATATAAACACACATGCATGTATATTTAAGAAAAAAAAATATTATTTATATATAAAATATTTATATTTATATATAATATAAATTATATTAATCGCTATTAATCGTTTTGACAGCCCTAATATATATATATATATATATATATATATATATATATATATATATATATATATATATATATATATATTTTTTTTTTTTTATTGGTTTTTGGTTAAATGCCTGAAATAAGTCTGTGAACACAAGCTCAAAATATTATTTTATGCAATAATCCAAAAGCAGGGAATAACATGTACTGGTTACTGGACTGAATTCCCAGTCAAACATGCAGGGATGCTACATTACGAACTGGCCTGATGTTTCACCCGAGCGGCTCTGTGTTTTTGAGGAAAGACAGATGCAGTTCTGTAACAATGACTTCCATACAGCAAAAGTTTGCCCTAAAGTGTTTTGAGGGCATGCAAGGTTTAATATCGCAGGGATGCTTTCACGTTTTCGCTGGGAATTGAACATGAACTTGTCCCGGGACACAACATCAGTCTGAATTCTCCCCATTACGTTTTAGAGCCCAATCTTAAGTGCAAAATGTAATCTGAAGTCAGTCTCTTTTACGCAGACTGTAATAAAAACACAGCCGTGGCTTAATGCCCGCCGTCTTCGTAAAGCAGGATATTGCTGAGCTCCGAGTCTCTGGAACACCTCAACGTTCAGTTTATATGGGCCTGTGTGCTTTCGTGCCGGAGGGGTTGATGGCTGAGCGGTGTGAGTGTCATGGTACAAATCATGACAACGGCTACGCAGTTTAAGATACTTGGTATTTATTGTCGTCTATAAAAGCGACTTGATGGGATTTTTAAAGCTTTTATTGACTTCTCCAAATACAGGGATGACCCTCGTGGAAATGTTTATCTGCCGGGATCTGGAATATTCTCTGGGCTCTGCTTTGCACACCAGGGGGCATCTCTCATAAGACACCTTATCCCTATTCCCTCCACTGCATCTACAAAGCAGAGATCTCATCAAGGTAAATCCCTTGAGAACTTCTCCTCTGTCCTGGATATAGTTTCTCCTGTGGATGTTTTGGATTAAAGTATAAATATATGAGCTGGAATGTTCGTTTGGACCGTCAAATTAAATTCCTTTTATTCCCACTGAGCTTAAAATGACACTGAAATCTTGAAAACATTTCAAAGAGCATGTCATAAATTGGACTGTCTTTTTTATATAATGCACTAATTTGAAAATTTTGCATTTAAAATGTGTTTGAAAGGTGAATTCCTGTAAATAATCACGTAAAAACCATCCAGAACATCTTAGCAACCTCATAGGAATACCATGAAAACCACCATACTAACCGCATAGCAATGGCGTGAAAACCACCTACAACACCCTAGCACCTCTATGAGCCTTCCTTAAAGCACACTAGAACACACTAGTAACCACATAGCAACACCCTTGCAACTTTCTTAAAGCATATTAGAACACCCTCGTAACCACATAACACCATGAAAGCATCAACAATACCCTAAAAACCTCATAGCAACTTCCTTAAAGCTTATTAAAACATCTTAGTAACCACAAAGCAACACAATGAAAACCACCTAGAACACACTAGCAACCTTGCAGAAGATTCCTTAAAGCCTTCTAAAATACCCTAGTAACCACATAATAACACCATGAAAACCACCTACAACACCCTAGCAACCACATAGCAACTTCCTTAAAGCCTAAAACGTCCAAGTAACCACATAGCAACACCATGAAAACTATCTAAAACAAACCTAGCAACCACATAGAAAGTTAAAGCCCACTAGAACACCCTAGTAACCATAGCAACACCCTGGCAACTACCTTAAAGCACACTAGAACACAGTAGTAACCACGTAGCAACTCCCTCGCAACTTTCTTAAAGCATATTAGAACATCCTCGTAACCACATAACACCATGAAAGCCATCAACAACACCCTAGCAACCTCACAGAAGCTTCATTAAAGCCTTCTAGAATACCCTAGTAACCACACAACAACACCATGAAAACCACGTACAACACCCCAGCAACCAAAGCCTAAAACATCCAAATAACCATAAAAACAACCTCACAGAAACTTCATTTAAGCCTAGTAGAACACCCTAGAAACCACATAGCAACACCCTGGCAACCTCATCAAAGCCTTAAAGAACACCCTACCAACAACATAGCAACACCCTGGCAACTTCCTTAAAGCCTACTCAAACACCCATAGCAACACCACAAAAACCACCTACAACAACCTAGCAACCTCAGAAACTTCCTAAAAATCTAATAGAACACACTCAAATCAATCTAGTATACCCTAGAATCCACATAGCAACACCCTGAAAGCTACCTAGGACACCCCAGCAACTGTGTAGCAATGCCCTAAAAACTACCTCATGTACCCTAGCTACCACATAGCAACACCCTGAAAAACACCTAGGACTCCATAGCAACCACACAGCAATGCCTTGTCAACACAGAATCACACCTGAAACCTCATAAATGTAAACATCTATTACTTTTCCCAGGGTCTTCAGCTAAATCATTTGGTATTTTAACTCGAGTCAAGCTGCTTCAACTCCAACTATTGTGCTGACAAACACTGTGCCAGAACCGACAGGTAGAGCACAGAGACATGGACTATTACAGTGTGCTATTTGATCCATGCCGTGATCCCTGTCTATCAGTCATGCTGACCTGTGACGGATTACCCTGTCATTTGGGACTACACTCTTCACAGTGTGATTGGCAATGGTACCTGAAATTATTCTTTCTGCATCTGTTTCTAATTGTATCAGAATAACCGAAGAGAGAAGAACAAGCCTCCCTCTGGAAACTTGAAGCTCACGGGGTCATCTTTCTCCTAATATCCTGCACAAGATGCAATTCATCCATAAGTCAAGTGTGTTTAACAGAAAGCGCCTTGAAATATGGGGACATCACTAGGCTGGATATAGAAATGAAATCATTCGAATATGCTGATTTGCTGCTCAAGAAACATTTAGTATCAATGGTGAAAACAGTAATATTTTTGTGGAAACTGTTATTCATTTTTTTTCAGGATGAATATAGAAATTTATAGAAGGTTTCTAATATTAGCATTCCCTATAGCTAGGATTAATGATGACTTTTAAAAAATAAATGCATTGCCTGATAGGGCAGCAAGGCAACAAGTCAAGTCACCTAAACTTTCAGACTATGTTTTGGCTCTTCAAAGACTGTTATGTGCAAATCATTTGCATTAAATGCTCTATATTTGAGGAAAGACATCATGTAGTAGTGCCACAGAGCCAAACAATAAAGAATAAATGTTGTTGGTGGTCAACCAACCCAATACGAGATTTGTCCATTAAAGCAGTAGTTTACTTTAAAAAAAAAATTTGCTGATAATTTACTCACCCCCATGTCATCCAAGATGTCCACGTCTTTCTTTCTTCAGTCGAAAAGAAATTAAGGTTTTTGATGAAAACATTCCAGGATTTTCTCCATATAATGGACTTCAATGGGAACCAAACGGTTCAAGGTCCAAATGAGAGTTTCAGTGCAGCTTCAAAGGGCTTTAAACGACACCAGACGATGAATAAGGTCTTATCTAGGACCCTTCAAGTCATAACTCGAAAAAAGATTCGTTCAATTTGATGAACGAGTTTGAACAGGAGAGTCACGAGCGCTCATCACAGAACAGAGCAAGCCAAGCATTTGAGCTTATGAAACTTAAACTTTTTTATTTTTTTTTTAAAAGGGGGGCCGTTTCGCTAGATAATAACCTTATTCATCGTCTGGTGTCGTTTAAAGCCCTTTGAAGCTGCACTGAAACTCTCATTTGGACCTTGAACCGTTTGGTTCCCATTGACATCCATTATATAGAGAAAAATCCTGGAATGTCTTCATCAAAAACCTTAATTTCTTTTCGACTGAAGGAAGAAAGATGTGGACATCTTGGATGACATGGGGGCGAGTAAATTATCAGCAAAAGATCAAGTCGTTTCATAAATAACTCTTGGTCTCATTTCCCGTCCCAAAGCATCACTTTCATTGAGCGCGCAGCAAAAACACATTTGTTTGAAAGGAGGAAAAAGCCCCGCTGTTCTACACGGAGTACTGCTGATAATGATTAGCTGGTGCTGAAACCAATTCTGAACAATACAAGTTCAGAGGAGTCGCTTAAGTGATGTGGGAAGGAAAGTGTTTTCGCGAGCGTGTGGCGGAAACATTCCAAGACAATGAAGTCTGGATTGGAAAAAGACGATGGAGCTCAGCGAGACTGGTTGCGATGGGCCGGGGCGCACATTCCATGGCATCTCGCGTGTCCTCGCCGTGTGACCGCTGGATCGCTGCACTAATCCGCGGTTGGGATTCATTAATGCGACCGGCCAGACAGTCATCGCCCTGATGATTGGTCGCATCATCGCTGATGGGAAATGATGCGGTTCGACCTGATTGTTTGAGAAAGAAACCTTTCTCACGGTTATGAGGAATAACAAGTCATGACCTAAAATTCTTCTTAAACATCATAAAAATGTATCCTGCTGCCGATGAAAAGACAAGTAGTTTAACTGCCAATCGTTCGTTTTTTTGGCAAAACGTGGAAATCGAAGTGAAATAATGATCTTACTGATCTCCAGCAAGCAGCACTAGAGCATCATGGGTACACGAATGGCACTCTTTCCCCGTTCTCTACACATTTGTGTTTAATTTGATGGCAAGGGGAGAGAGGAACAGCTTGATGAATGAGGCTACAGTCTCTGTCATCGCTCAACACGAGGCTGGTGTAGTCCTCACAATGGACTCATTTTCCTAATAATTTCCAGTCCCTCGTAAAGAGAGAGATTGGGAAAAACACCCAAGAATGGGAAAATAATCCACCGTAGCAGATTAGCGTTTAAAAGGCACTCTGATGGCCCGACACAGGTCAACACGGTCATTCCAGACGCGGCCCTTTCAGATGCTGAGGCCAATTTCAACCTAGGTTTAATGGAGAAATTAGAACATGTATCCCATAATGTAAACCAAACAGTCAAGCTCAATGGTTCTCAACTGGTGTGTCATGACCCAAAAGCGGACCACAAAAAAACAATGCTAAATCCAAATGATAAAATGCGTCTTAGTTTGGGGAGCGACGTTTATCCGTTTAAACATTTCCAATATATGTCAATGGTTGTGCGTCCAATCAAATTCAACAGCATTTTAATGCAAATTCATCAGTCAAAATAGTCTAATTAGATGTCAAAACTAGGCAAGGTTAAAGAAAATAATACCAAGACTACGTGAAATAAAATTAAATGGATGGTTCACCAACATTTACTCACTCTCAAGCTTTTCCAAACCTGTACACTGTAAATCTTAATAAGTTGAGAGTACTTAAAGGGATACTCCACTTTTTTTGGAAATTGGCTCATTTTACAACTACCCCAAAGTTAAAGAGTTGAGTTTTACCGTTTTTGAATCCATTCAGACGATTTTCTGATATTTAGAAGAATATCAGTAACCAGACAGTATCTGGTCTCATTGACTTCCATAGTAGGAAAAAAAATATACCAAGGAATTCAATGAGACCAGAAATGGTCTGTTTACTGATATTCTTCCAAATATCAAAAAAAAAAAAAAATCGTCTGAATGGATTCGAAAATGGTAAAACTCAACTCTTTAACTATGGGGAGTTGTAAAATGAGCCTATTTCCAAAAAAAGTGGAGTGTCCCTTTAAATGATTTGAGGAAAGTGATTCCCTCAGTTCAATTGAGTAAGGGAAAATTGACAACTCAATAAAATTGAGTTGACCTAATGTGGAATTTTCATCGTGTTAATTTAAACGTTTGAGTACTGATAACTTAAAAGGCAAATAGACTAAACTCACTATTTCTGTTCATTTATAAATCATCAAAACAAGTTACACTATGCATTTATTTCTTCATCTGAACACAAAAGAAGATATTTGAAAGAATATGTGTAACTAAACAGTTCAGTTTTGTGTTCAGCTAAAGAAGTAAAACTCATACAGGTTTGGAACAACTTGCAGTGTGCAATGTAAAATCTGGGCTCTAGAGCAAAACCAGTTGCCAACCACTGCTTTACCAGATGATCTGTATCTATTGCAAAATTAAAGCACATGTGTCCTGCATAGACAGGTTAGGTGTCTTGCTCAGACTTCACCACCACACTAGTGACTGTTTGCTGCTCGCCATTCCCGGCCTACAGGATAATCAAAACGAGAACTTAAAAAAGATGTCTGTAATTTTCTAAAAATCCTCTTTCACAGATGTCGAGCTCAGAATTGCATTGTGTACCTTTATGAATACATAATAATAATTTATTGAGAATCACGATCACAAATTGAATGTTGAATGAGAAGAAAACGATCATAAAATAATCACTCTAAACAGGCTTCATTAGAAACATAACTCGGGCATGTTTTAATGAGATAAACTTGCCCTTGATCCTATTACCATTTTCTCCTGGCACGGTCTTTGGTTTTTAGCACACATCTGTCTATTCTGCGTGACATGTCATGTCATTTTGTACCATTAAATGTTCTTCATTCTAAATGATCATTCCTGCACATTTGCCAAAAGTTAAAAGAGTCCCGTACTGGGGTTATTAATGGACTGTGATGTTGGCTTGATGTGCATTTGTAAGTGTTTTGTGGACTCTGGGTTTGACCTGAGGGCTCCTGATCCTATAAAAGATCGCTTTTCCTTTAAATGAAGTGAAGATAAACTCTCATTGAAATTCAATCCTGTGAAAATCCTCAAGGCGTAAACAAGCCGGTCCTGTTGGGGGCAATTTTCAACTCGCAAAATAAACCAAACTCCATTACAATAAAGCAAGCGAGTGGAACATCAAAGAGAGCAGGGGAGCAGCCACGAGGGAAGCTGGATAATAAAATTAAAGTAAATCGTGCAGGACATGTGCTTCTTAAAAGGTGCAAATGATTACCGAAGAGGAGGCTCTGTGTTCGGAAGAAGGAAGTGGAAAATGCTGAAAACTAATGGAGCTAAAACTGACAATAGTGCAATAATTGCTCGAACAAAGACGCTGCCGCAAAATTGATGCTCCTTTTACGAGGATCTGCCGTGAATGAACCTGAACTGACACTTGTTGTTGCAGCTTTGCAAATAACAGGTGTGGCAGTACAAGCATGGAAATCACGAATGGAAAACGATGCAGTGGATGTGCAGTGTGTTAAACTTTCACCCACTAATAAAAGCGTGGTTGTCACGCAATGCAGGATGCAGGGAAGAGCATGCAGGCGTGTCGTCTCGAACAGCAGCCGTTCGCTCTTGCAGCCTCGGTCTCGCTCCATTGGAAGTTGTCAGGTTTCAAAAACCACTTGGGATGGTTTTGCAATCATTTTACCTATCATCTATATTAACCATGTCATATACTGGAAGATTTGTGGGCTTGTTCCTCTTCTCTTTCAGAAGCAGGGACAAAACAAGCACCTTCAATTCTAAAGTCCTTCATTTGGTTTGCGCGAGGGACTGAAATTTCGCGTATTTTATGTTTTTTTTTTCATGAATGAATTATTTTGATCTGATTCTCAAGTTCAACTCACTGACCTTAAAGTGATAGATCACTTTGAAATTAATTTTTGGTATATTTTAGCTTACCTCAAGAGCATCCAAGATGTAGGTGTCTTTGTTTCTGCAGTAGTTTGATATTTTTAGGTCAAACCGTTCTTGTCTGTCAGTCATATAATGGAGGTCTATGGTCACCACCTGAAAGAGCATGCACAGAGAAGTCCAAATTAAACATGATTTAATGACCGCTAAATGTAAGTACACATTGATGGCCTAAGACACAAAACGAGCGGTTTGTGTGAGAAAACGAACAGTGTTTATATCGTTTTTATCTCTTCACAGCCATGTCCATGTGATCTAAGGGCTAGAGCGCTTTCTGGCTGTTTTGGTTACCAACATTCTTCAAAATTTCTTCTTTTGTGTTAAGCAGATGAAAGAAATTCATACAGGCTTAGAACAACAGAATTGTCATTTTTGGATGAACTATCTCTTTAACGTTCCTATAACAAAGAATCATTTAAAAACTGGACTTTTGGAACGTTCAGGGAACATTCAGAAACAACATTAATGCAAAACGTTCTTGGGGATCGGCTTCCTCCATGGCAGACTTTGGTCTAGCTTTAGACATGCGGAAAAATATCAGACAGAGAAGGAAAATATAAAAATGATGCCCATGTCCACACGCAAAAGAAGCATTATGGAGCATGTTTTGGATGGCGGGCATCGTTGCGGCCTTCAAACCGACCGCGTGCACGAAACCGATGGCGCACATCTTGTTTGTTCGCATTCTTTTGTGAACAAATCATTGATTTGAAGAGCGATCCTACAAAACCTCTTCTAATGCAAAGCTAGAGATCCATGGAAAGCCAAATACCGTATGACATCTGCTTGTGTGACCCTTCGCCTCCGTCAGCCTCATCCCGTCTCTGCTGTGCTGTGAAAGGCAGGAAACGACAGTCTCATGGTCAAAAAATGATGGGTCGTAAAATAATGATTTAATATTGCGCTTCACAGTAGTGACAGGGGTGTGGAACCCACTTTGATGATTGTTGAATAGGCAATGCTGTCGTGTTTGAGGCGGGATATTAGCATGAATTTCTCCTCAATCTGTTCATCATGCACAGAAAAGCATCAACAAACCCAATGAACCCTGCAGGAATGGTCAAGGTGATAAATACAAGTAGGCTACGTGCTGAGAAAAAGCTTTTTATCTGGTTTACATATGATCAATGGATCAATTTAATGAACTTTATCCTTTTTGGTTCCACTGAAACTTGGAACATTGCAAAATCTTGTCGTATACCGTTCAAAAGTTTGGAGTCTGATTTATTCTGTAATGTGCCTTAATCCGGCTTTATTTATCAAAAATACAATAAGAACCGCAATATTCTGAAATATTATAACAATTCAAAATAACGATTTCTATTTGAATATATGTTAAAATGTAATTTATTCCTGCAATTATGCCAATCTTCAGTGTCACACGATCCTTCAGAAATCATAAAATATTTGAAAAAAATTTTGCTATATATTTTTCTGGACATTTTGATGAATGAAAAGTCAAAAGAACTGCATTAATTTGATTTTTTTTTTTTGCAACAATGTAAAACATTTTTTACTGTTACTGTTAATCAATTCAATGTATACTTAATTAAAAGTATACATTTCTTTAAAAAAAAACGTGAAGAGTACAGTGCAAAATTATAAATAAATAAATAAATAAATAAAAATAGATACAAAAAAATACTTTTCTTAAGTATTTTGGTCTTATTGTCAAGTTAGAATATCTAGAATTTACTTGAGAAGCAACACTACATAAGATATTAAGACTTAAAGGGACAGTCCACCCAAAAATGATTTTGAGGTCCTCATGTCGTTCCAAACCTGTAAGACTTTCGTTCATCTTTGGAACACAAATAAAGATCTTTTCATGAAATCTGAGATCTTTTTGTTCCTCCATAGACAGCTATGCAACTACCACTTCAAAAAGTTCATAAAGAGATCGTAAAACTAATCCATATCAATTGAGCGGCCCAATTTCTTTATATGATGAACAGATTAAATAAGTAATTGATGGCAGAATTTCATTTTTGGGTGAGCTATCCCTTTAAGAAAATGCATTTTGTCTATAAAATCTGTCAGCCAGCTAATAAGTGAGCCTTTTACTTATTAATATCTTGCATTTGTTGAGATCAAGTGAAACTCATGTTATACTAAACTACAACAACACATGGTTCAGAAAGGAAATGTTTGTCTTGGATGTCAGTCTCTTTACATCACACTGAATCCCACAACCGGCTGAAAGTGGACACACTGAGCCTCACGGGCCTGTTGGCAGACGTGCCACACGCTTTCGCCGGTCTCAGGAGAGCCTGGGTGGGCAGATAAGTGATCTAGACAGAGAGAGAGAGTTTTTAACCTGTGTTATTGCATTCTTCTGTCTAATAAAGCCTCATCTCCCACACGCTCTCGCTTAGATAAGCAGCGTTAAGGGCCTGTTTGTTTAACATCCAGATTTAAAACTGGATGTCTTAAGTAGCTACATCTCAGTTGAAAGGATTGCTGACGTTATCTGACAAGGCCAATTTAATTATCTGTAACTGTACCTGTGTCAAGGGTTCATACTGAGAGCAATCTGCAGCAAACGAGAGATGAGGCCATCTGAGCCGACAGTAATGCTCACATTATTCTTGTTTTGGTCCAGTCAGCATCACACGAGTTATTTGCAGTGAAGGCAATGCAAGAACACATACTTAGTGATTTATAAGTTTGGATATCTGTAAGATTTTATGAATTTTATGCTCACCTACGCTACACTTATTTGATTAAAAATACAGTATTGTATTATATTGTCAATTTTGTTATAATTTAAAATAACTGCTTTCTATTTGGATATATTGTAAGTGTCATTTGCTGTGATCAAAGCTGAATTTTTAGCATCATTAGTATTACTCCATCTTCAGTGTCACACGATCCTTCACGAATCATTCTAGTATTCTGATTTGAAATATTTCTAATTATCAATGTTAGAATCCGTTATATATATTGGATTCTTTCTTTGAAAGTTAAAATTTGAAGTATTTTGTAAGATTGTAAATGTCTTTACTCTTAGTGTTGATAAATGTAATGCATCCTTACTGAATAAAAGTTTCACTTATTAAAAAAAAAAAAAAATCTTACTGACCAAAATCTTTTGAACAGTAGGGTATATTAACAATCAAAATAGTGTCTCTTTCACAATCACATTGCATTCTGGGATTGTTTTCACTTTAAAGCATACATGCAATAGAAATTGGTAAAAGAAAGAAATATAATTATGCTTCTAATCTAATATGATCACTATCCCTTTAACGTTCGGTTTCCTCCATTGCAGACTTTGGTTTAGCTAGATCGGACAGGGAAGGAAAATATAAAAAGTCGAAATACAATCTTGAGAATAAACTCATTAAATTTTGAGAATAAAGTCGAAATACAATCGAAATGTTACGACTTTATTCTCGATATTTAATGAGTTTATTCTCAAGATTGTATTTTGACTTTTTCTTGAAATTTAACAAGTTTTTTCTCGAAACACGACTTTATTCTCGAAATTTAATGAGTTTATTCTCAAGATTGTATTTTGACTTTTTCTTGAAATTTAACAAGTTTTTTCTCAAAACACAATGACTTTATTCTCGATATTTAATGAGTTTATTCTCAAGATTGTATTTCGACTTTTTTCTCGAAACGTAACGTAACCTAATTATCAATGTTGAAAAACAATTATCAATGTTAGAATCCGTTATATATATTGGATTCTTTCTTTGAAAGTTAAAATTGAAATATTTTGTAAGATTGTAAATGTCTTTACTCTCAGTGTTGATAAATGCATCCTTACTGAATAAAAGTTTCACTTTATTTTAAAAAAAAAAAAAAAAATCTTACAGACCAAAAACTTTTGATCAGTAGTGTATATTAACAATCAAAATTGTGTCTCTTTCACAATCACATTGCATTCTGGGATTGTTTTCACTTTAAAACATACATGCATTAGAAATTGGTAAAAGAAAGAAATATAATTATGCTTCTTACCTAATTTGATCACTATCCCTTTAACGTTCGGTTTCCTCCATTGCAGACTTTGGTTTAGCTAGATCGGACAGAGAAGGAAAATATAAAAATGATTATTTCTTTAGCAAAAACGTTCTATGCTCTTTGTAAACGAACGCAAAACCATTGAAATATATTTTTCATCCCATCTCATATCTCATATTCTTTCCATCACATGTCCCTTTAGGTGCTCTATAGTTCTTTGAGAGCGAATGCAAAGATTCTCGATGGCTTTGACAAATATATCTTCCTCCCCATCTAATTTGTTTTTCCTTCACCATGTCCCTTTAGGGGCTCCGTAACATATCTACCATTCTGTGATGCTCCAAAAACAGTCCAACCCATATAAAAGCAAGGGTGTTTGTACAGTAAAAGCTAAAAACGAGTTTATTTGGCCGATGAGGTGACTCGATCTGTGCTGTGGAGCAAGCAAAACAGACATTATCAACTGCAGGCTTTTACACGGCTTCCTGGCAGGCCTCTCTCCTGGGGAAAAGTGTGTGCCGTTCCCTCACAGAAAGGATCTCTACGGCCTGACATGGAGAACGCTGTAATTGGTATTTGTGGCGAGAGGCTGGCGGCCAAGGCCTCCCATCTCAAGTACAAGATAAGGATTTCTGCATGCAATTACAGCTAATGCCGCATTTAGCGAGACACGGAGGATGGGGTTCAGCGGGAACATACCTAGAGCGTGCTGGGAAATGCGGACCACAAAGTCACACAAATACATGCATACGCATCCACGCACGTGCACATTAACTCAAATGTGTGCGCAACAACTTTACAGCTTTGTCATGTAGAAACACACCCACACAAACAATAAAAGGTGTCACTTTTAAACTAACCGTGCTGATTGTTTATTTGGCATTTGGGACTTTTTCCTAGTGGAGGTTTAGGGTGGGCTGCCAAAATGGATGAGAAGGGAGAGAGAGAGAGAGAGAGCGTCTGCATGCAACACAACTAAAACATTCTCATATTTATCAATGGTACAACATGGTTTTCTAAATAAACTGATGCAGAGAATTAAAAATGCAACAGACTGTGTCTGCAATACTTACTTAAATGAAGAATAATTTACTTGAGAAGCAAAATGACTTAAGATATTAAAGGAGCAGTTCACTTTTGAAAAGACTTTTGCTGATAATTTACTCACCCCCATGTCATTCAAGATGTCCATGACTTTCTTCAGTCGAAAAGAAAGGGTTTTGATGAAAACATTCCAGGATTTTTCTCCATATAATGGACTTCAATGGGAACCAAACCGACTCGTTCGAACTCGTTCATCAAAATGAATGAATCTTTTTACGAGTCATTTGGTTCAGTCAACGAACGAAATTAACGAATTGACTCTGAAAAAGATTCGTTCATTTTGATGGACGAGTTCGAACAGGAGAGGCACGAACGCGCATCACAGAACAGAGCAAGGCGAGCATTTGAGCTTATAAAACTTAAACTTTGTTATTTATTTATTATACGAGCGATCGTTTTCATGATAAGACCCTTATTCACCGTCTGGTGTCGTTTAAAGCCCTTTGAAGATGCACTGAAACTGTCTTTTGGACCTTGAACCGTTTGGACCCCATTGAAGTCCATTATATGGAGAAAAATGTTTTCATCAAAAACCTTAATTTCTTTTTATTGGACATCTTGGATGACATGGGGGTGAGTAAATTATCAGCAAAAGTTTTTTGAAAAGTGAACTACTCATTTAAGATATTAAGTCTTGATTTATGAATTGATCATAATTAAGTGAGTTTATTCTTAAAACATATCTACCAATGGTATAAGAAAATTAAACTTAATTCAGAGGCAAAACACAATATTTTTCTTACTATATATATATATTTAATACAAGTTCACTTAATTCTGATTATTTTTTCAGAAAACAAGACTTCATATCTACAGTCATTTTCCCTGTCAAAGAAATGTATCTTGATTTACGATTTTGTTTTTTATTTTTGTAATGAAAACAAGACAAAAAGCCAATTCAAAAAAGACAATTCATACAATCAAGTTCTGCATCTTGTTTCTGTTGAATATGTTATTTTAGTTGGAAATACACTAGTCAAAAAGGGTTGTAAATGTAATTTTATGTTAACATTTGCTTTGCGCACCCATATTAACAGCTTGCAATGTTCGCATTATACATAAGCGGTGTGGACATACATAACGGTTTCGATATATATTTTTTGTCATTCATGCTAATAAACCCATAAACTCAATCTTTTGGAATTGCTTTTTATGTAAAAAGTGAAATACTTACCAATTTTCGCTGAAAGGCACACAAACATTTTCTTCAAGCTTCACTTTCAAAGCTATCAGACTAAAGAAGTGATGGTGTATATAATGCCTTCACTGCTGTCTCTCAGCATGTGGTGATTGAAAAGCTCAAGCAGTGCCGTGTTTCACCAGTGGGGGGCAACAGGAGATGAAAAAACGCTAATTGACTGTCAAAGAAACACAAACCTGTCAATTCAGATGTTGCCTTATATCTTATGTACGACTATCATGACTGTGAAATTCATACAGTGTATAGCTTGACTCATCAAATCAGAAAATGTAGTAATGTTGATGATGGAGCACCACCATCTTCATATGTTTTTCATAAAACAATAATACTCTGTTATGAAATCAAACTACCAGCATACACCTGCAAAAACCTATTTTGGTGCCTGAATTCGAAAACCAGCAAAGCAGAAAAGAAAATGCCGAGCTGAACTGCTATCCAAGTTAATTTTACGTCTGTATACTTTATTGAACACTTGTTTCATTTGTCTATTTTTACTTTTCCCAAGTTAACATCTGAGTCAAAGTTGATGTTGAAATTAAACATGGCTGAGTCGTTAAGGTGGAAAAGGAAAAGAAAACACTTTGGAGGCATGCTCATTAAAAGCTCAGCGATGGCACGTGAAGCTTTGTTTACAACAATGAGCCCGGGAGTAAATAATTGCTGGGGGAAGCAGGGGGTTAATGTGTCTGTGGTTTGGCCCGATCTGCCGCCCGGAGCAGGAGTCAGAACATCATTAAACCTAATGGATAGGATGTGGTTTCCCTCTGGAGCGGCGCAGTCGCCCCAGGGAGAAAGACACGCCGCTCAGGTGAACAGAACCTCCCTATAACGCTCTGCCATTGGACCGTGGAAGCGTCCGGCCACTCTACTCTCACCATCAGGAAAAGAAACGACCAATGAAATTGTATCTTATACTAATCTCACTTGCCTGTGATCTTTGGCCGTCGGACGAGATGCATCACATACTCTGAGGTTTTTCATGGAATGCATCTCCAAGGCAAATTTATGGACTGATGAAATGTCTTATGATGAAGCTGAAATCACTTGTAGAAAGAGGTCATTAAGGTCAGGGTGGAAGTTGTGCCACACTTTTGATGAGATCCCAGAGGAACGTTTTATTGTTGTTTCACAGCAACATTGTTTCTCAAATACACCTTGGGAGAAACAAAAAGACACAGATGAGTTAAATATTGACATGCAAAACAGACAACCCAGGTTCAGCTGGGAAAAAAAGTGCATGTGGCTTTACTTCAGCAAAATCATATTACGTCGCATATTCTTGCAAGTTTTACAACTCTTTCAAAGTGAAATGTCCAGTGAGCGGCGCTAAAATATATAGGTTTATCTGAAACAGATCATGAATCTAGGGATGGGCTATGATTAATCGTGATTAATCGCATCCAAAATAAAAGTTTGTGTTTAGATAATATATGTGTGTTTAGTGTGTGTATAATTAACCTGTATATATAAATACCCACACATGCATGTATATATTTAAGAAAAATGTGTTATTAATATATCAAATATGTATATTTATATATAATATTAACTGTGAATAAATATATATAAAATATATACATGCACATATTTCTTAAATATATACATGCATGTGTGGGTATTTATATATACAAATTAATTACACACACTACACACACATATATTATGTAAACACAAACTTTTATTTTGGATGCGATTAATCGTTGCCCATCCCTAATGTTTTACCACTTTGGTTGTTGCACATAGCTACAGAAGGGTTGCCAAGTCTGTGATTTTCCAGTGAAATTGGGCTACTATTTATGGAAGCTTGAAGGTAGTTGTGAAATTCAAACTTTTTTCTTGCAATTCTACAGATTTTATTGTGTTCTGCCATTGATTTACACGACAAAAGCATTTTGGTGGCTTAAAAATGCGAATTTTTCATAATGTTACCGTCTTCGTGTAAACTACAGAAACATGAATCTGTGAAAACGGTGACTTCTTTCTTGACAAAGTGACCTCACCAACTCTTCTGGCAGCATAATACAATGTTTTTAGTTGTTTTTGTGGATCCATGTGAACAAGGATAGTTTTCATAACGTTAGTTCATCCTTGAATGTGAATGTATCCTAAACCCTACCCTAAACTTACAGAAAGTGATAACAGAATCAAATGTGACAAAAAAAACAAAACTGAATTTGCTGAAGAAACCATGCATTTTAGTCTGCTTCTAGTCTTTGAGCTCTTTTACCATGACTCACATCCAAGAGGTCCACATCATGCTGTACCATGAGCCACAGACGTCACAAAAGCCAACACATTCTCACCCTAGGGCGTCATATAGGTGACGCTTTTGACATTGCATCTAAATCCGTTTTATCGTCAATATAACACGCTTCTGCATTTGTTTAAAGTTTGTGATGCAAACTTTAAAATGAAGTAGTTTACAAATCATGCACTATGGTAAAAGTGGTTTGAGATCATAATAGTATTGTGTAAGGATCTGTGTGTGAAAATAAGTGTTTAATAATCAATAATATGCCTCTTTAATAATAATATGTGCAAAAACTTTAGGAATAAATGTTGTTGGTGTTTTACTGAAACGTGGGCGCCGTCATCTTTAGAATATTGTCTTTGAACTTCCAGTTCTGTATATTTCTATGGCATCGCTGTCGAGGAGTAATTAGCTGGTGAAGTGGATTTACTTATTGTAGAGTTAACAAAAGTTATCATGAGCATTGTAATGTTTATCATAAGCATTCTAAAGCAGATGTCTTAACAAATGTCGAACGGGAATATTTTATGGGCAGTTCATTCATACCTATGCAAGATCGCTGCGGAAATACAGAGCGGAAGTCAAAAGGCAACGAGCGCAACGCTGAAAAGGGGCGGGGCTACATAAGGTCTATAGTGTTCATATTAGCTGGAAACGGCAATGCATAATAAGAATAGATATGTTTTTCCAATGACCCTCAGTTGAAACTGACATGGATGGCATACCTTCACTCTTAGAAGAAATGGTTCTATTCAGAACTAGAAATGGTTCCATCCCCCGCTTCATATATGGAACTTCAAAATGGTTCTATATAGAACCATTTTTTTGGTAAAAGGTTCTATTGGCTAAGTACGGAACCCCAGGGTTCTAACCCAGAGGAAACCTTTTTTTAAGAGTGTATAGAACCTTTTAGGGGTTCCAAATACGTAGCAATGTAGAACCCTTTCAAGGTTCTATATAGAACCTTTGCTTCTAAGTGTGTTGGGTCATTTACACCTGAAAGAATTAGATGAAAAACATAAGATGACTCCACACTTCAGTTATTCACAATTTTAGACTTTGTCGAGATCTGAAACTCTAGATGAGACACATGTGACACTATTTCCCTGAAGAAAATCTCATTGCTGTCTAGGAGAAATAGTTATTACAAAAATCTAATTTCCTACGGGACAAGCTTTTAACTGCTAAACCTGCATTTAAATACAACTTGACAGTCTGTTATCAGGTGGTTTTTTGGATGATCATTCGACATGAAACATGAGTCATTTTTTGCTCTGAAAATGCTTTTCTGAGAATTTATAGCAGCAGGAAAGATGTACATATTTTCACGAAACGCACAAACCGCGAACATCACACATGTCGACAAGAGCAGATTTACTCGTGCTTGCTTAAGCTCGCTGCGCCGAGACCGCACTCACGGTTTTAGGATGAGGAAGGGTTGATTGGACGTTTGACAAATTGTACCCCGTGCACCAGGCCCCCCAGACACTCATATGACTTACATTGTCTGTGTCTTTTCAGCACTGGAGTGTGTTGGGGCGAGGCCTGCTGTGCACACACACACACACACACACATACACACTGGGAGGCAGAAAAGGGGCTGTAACAGAGTTGACGGCTGCTGGATTATTTTCATTTCCATGGAGCTCTGCAGTGCGTCTTATTGTGTCTGCTGCATGTTTTTGTGTGTGTGTGTGTGTGTGTGAGCACTATCAGCAGCCTTTCCTGGCCCGTGGCCTATTCGCACAGTGATTCATGACAAAGGTAACCGTGGCCAGCCCCCACAATGCTTTGCTCCCCAGCTCCAAGGCAACAGGCGGTTCCCCTCTCCCCTTCTCTCGTAGCTGGGAAATACCTAATGAGTTTTTACGGCCAGAAATCTGGCAAAATTTACGGTTATTGTGATAACCCACGAGTCCAGCAACAATTTAGGCAGGCAGATATATAGCTGTTTTAATAAGGGCTGATTTAGTGTTATTGCTGCTAAAGGATTCCTTTCACAGTAATAGTTACAAACCGCCCCCTGTGCAATTAAACTAGTCGACTTGATGGAGCACTTTCAAACATTGAGTAGGACGCTGCTTTGTCCCAACACCTCTCTCTCTCTCCCGCTCTCTCTCTCTCTCCTGGTCTTGTCTTTCGCTCTCGTCTATTTCCTCCACATGTTAAAGTTCCTCCCAAATGAAGACCAAGGCTATACATTCACACTAAAGCCAATTCAGATTTTTTGCTCAACTTTTTTTAATCTTTTAAATGTATGTGAGTATATATATATATATATATATATATATATATATATATATATATATATATATATATATATTCATTTATGCCTAAACCCTCCTATATACAGGGCTGTTAAACGATTAATCACGATTAATCGCATCCAAAATAAAAGTTTGTGTTTACATAATACATGTGGGTGCACTGTGTATAATTATTTTGTGTATGTATATATATATATATATATATATATATATATACACATATACAGTATATATATATATATATATACAGTATATATAAAAACACACATATGCTTGTATATTTAAGAAAAAAAATGATTTATATACACTCTAAAAAAACGCTGGGTTGTTTTAACCCAACTTTGGGTCAAATATGGACAAACCCAGCCATTGGGTTACATTTTTAAATTTCATTTTTAACCCAGTGTTTGAGTTTGTCCATATTTGACCCAAAATTGGGTTAAAACAACCCAGCATTTTTTAGAATGTATAAATATTTATATTTATATATAATAAAAATTAAATATAAATCTATACAGTATATACATGAAAATATTTCTTAAATATATACAAGCATGTGTGTGTATTTATATATATAAAATAATTATACACAGTGCAGCCACATATATTATGTAAACACAAACTTTTATTTTGCATGTGATTAATCGTTTGACAGCCCTAATATATATATATATATATATATATATAGACTATAATTTCAGACTGATTCTGCTTTGTGCTGTTCATGTTGTCATCCACACCACAGAACAGTCACAAACGTATGATAGAAATGAAATATATAAAATAAAAAAAATACAATTAAAAAGAATTATAATCTCCACGGGATGTTAAATTAGTGCACTAAGCAGAAACAGACCACATGCATGCAGAAGTAAATACATATATTCAGGAATGATAATAACTGCAGATCACATATCAAATAATATTTTATCGCAGTCATATCCTATTCTGGACGGAGCACAAGCCAAATGTAAACATATTTGTTTGATTAATCTCTCCTAAACCTCCTATGTAAATCATGCCACCTCAGAAAAAGCAATGAAGTCACGTCTGGTCAAAATTCCTTTGCTAATTTCTAAAAGGTTTGTACAAAAAAAAAAAAAGAGAGACCCTGCTAAATCATTTCATTTTGGCATGTCTAATAATGTTTATTATATCTTGTCAGGATTTAAATATTGCTTAAAGAATTTGCACATATTTCCACTTAACGTAGACGTGGCAACAAATCCTAAACCCAGACGAACAGAAAATATAGTTTTTAATCAAACTGATTCAGGCTGCACGCTTGATTGATGCCTACACCCTCCTAGTATTTTAAAACGCTGATGAAATCTTTCATTGAGGTCCTCTCTCTCTCTCTGATTTGCTCTCTAATGTGGAGCATATAGCGGCACAGATTCATGAAAATAATGCCATTCCCCGAGGTGTAAAAGCAAGCAGGTTAGCGTAGAGCGGAGGGTCTGAGATGTTTGTTATTGTACCTTTAAAACGTTAAGGTTCTCTCCTCTCGGCCGCCCGTGCCAAGTACAAACAGCCACTGAGCCCCAGCAGAGACCACTTGGCAACGTGCTGAGTGGTAACTCAATATTATTAGCTGCTAATAGAGAAGAGGAGGGGGGTCGGTGAATGAGACCTGACGTGATGTTTATGGAGCGCTGAGAGAGGGCAGGACGCTGTGGCTGTCAGGTGAAGCCGTGAAGGCAGGTTTGACTCATCACAACTGGGAGTAGAAGGCTGGATGGGGTTGGATTGGGAATTCTATCTAAACTCTTAAAAATAAAGGTTCAGAAGACTTTTTTTTGTTGCAGTGATCAGATCAGTAAGGAAGAGGATTAGGACCAAGCAATATTAAAAAAAAATAAAACCATCTCGAGATTAAAGTCCTTATAATGTGAGATTAAACTCGTTAAATTTAGAGAAAAAAAAGTCGAAATACAATCTTGAGAATAAACTCATTAAATTTCAAGAATAAAATCGTTGTGTTTCGAGAAAAAAACTTGTTATATTTCATGAAGAAATGGTAGTGTGGCAGCATTGCAAAGGTTTTTACAAAGTAACCATGGAGACAGTTTCTCAAAACACGACTTTATTCTCGAAATTCAATGAGTTTATTCTCAAGACTGTATTTCGACTTTTTTTTCGAAATTTAACGAGTTTTTTTCTCGAAACACAATGACTTTATTCTCGAAATTTAATGAGTTTATTCTCAAGATTGTATTTCGACTTTTTTTCTCGAAATTTAACTAGGTTTTTTTTTTCAAAAAAACGACTTTATTCTTGATATTTAATGAGTTTATTCTCAAGATTGTATTTCGTCTTTTCTCTCGAAATTTAAAGAGTTTTTTTTTCCCGAAACACGAGTTTATTCTCGAAATTTAATGAGTTTATTCTCAAGATTGTATTTCGACTTTTTTCTCAAAATTTAAGGAGTTTTTTCTCAAAACACAACTTTGTTCTAGATATTTAATGAGTTTATTCTCAAGATTGTATTTTGAGATTACTCATTAAATTTCAAGAATAAAGTCGTTGTGTTTTTTCTCGAAACACGACTTTATTCTCGAAATTTAATGAGTTTATTCTCAAGATTGTATTTTGATTTTTTCTCGAAATTTAACAAGTTTTTTCTCAAAACACAACATTATTCTCAATATTTAATGAGTTTATTCTCAAGATTGTATTTCAACTTTATTCGTGAAATTTAAAGAGAAACACAACAAGGTGTTTCACCGTGGTGTTCCTAGATAGGTGCTGGGATGTTCTGGGTTGGTGGTACTATGGTGTTGGTAGGCAGTTGCTAAGGTATTGTGGGTGGTTGCTAGTGTGTTCTGGGTGGTTACTATGCAGTTGTTAAGGTGTTTTGGGTGGTTGCTAGGGTATTTTGGGTGGTTGTTAGGGTGTTTCTATGCAGTTACTAGGGTGTTCAGGGCAGTTCTATGTTTGATGGTTGCTTTGGTGTTACTAGGTGGTTGGTAGTTGTCACAGGTGGTTACTATTGGAGCTCTTAACATTTTCTTGGCATAATTTAGCACTTACCTAATCACTATTAGCATGTAGCTATTCACAGCTTGCATGTGTAGCAGGTCGGAAGTCCTGTTTGAAAAACAATTTTGGAAAACAATTATTTTTGACATATATGCAATTTTTTGAAGGGTCAGACAGTAAAAAATCTCCCATAAACACTCACCCGTTTTTTGGTGATGCTTTTCATTGTGACCCCAAAGAACCGGATGCCATCACCCTCCAGGTGGATCCCCTCCGCGCCGATGTCGGCCCATCTGGCTGCGCGTGTAATTGGTTCAGGTTTATTGCGATTTGACTTTATTAAGACAAGCGTGGAATGCACAGCCCTAATGTCAGTAACCCGAGAATGAGAGGGAGGGAGAGAGAGAATAATCAAGAAGTGGATGAGAGGACAGAATGCCCTGTAGATGAACTTCATAAAGGTCTTTTCAGTTCTTCATCCCATCTAATCTTGGGAAATAAAAGGATGTAAAACACTGAAGGTGTGCGTACGGGCCGGATCCCGAGGATTGCGGCACACACAGGAGTCGAGGAGAGCGTGTCTGAAGACGGTAGCCTGTTTTGACTAAATGAGTGAAGTTATGAGGTGACAGATGCCTCCCGCAGCCTTACAAACACACTCTCACTTCACTTAATCAACGCCTCCGCACAATGATCAATAAAACAAACTGGAGCACACAACGCCTCAGTTTTATAAACTCTGGGCGTAATGACGGCTCTGAGTGATGGAAGAGCTGTTAAACTGTGAAGTGCAGAACCTTCTTGGGCTCTGGGTGGGCTTCTGGGTCTGGAAGAGGATGAAATAATATCTGATGAGTCCAACATATATTATTAGCTCATATAGGACAAGCAATGGTAAATTTGACCTCACTGCTGACATGGAAAAAAGTTGTTTAAAATAAATAAATAAAAAATACCACTTTTTAGGACCACTAGCTGCTCCAAACTGAACATAAAATACAGTAACGTGCATTGTAACAGGCAAATAATTAAATATGGTCCATACAGATTTCATGTTGTGCTCTGATAAACAATGTGTTCGGTCAATGAGATTAGACAGTAAAGATATTTACAATTAAAAAAAAGTAAAAACTTTTACACTGTAAAAACATATTGTTGGTTTAACTTAAAAAAATGAAGTAACCGAGTTGCCTTAAAATTTTAAATTCATTGAAATGGAAAAATTGAGTTAATACAATGAAGGAGATTGATTTAATCATCAGAAACTCAAAATATTATGTTATCTGAACCACATAAATCATTTAAGTTGATTTGACAAAAGAAAAAATGTTGTGATTACAAATTGGAAAAAAAAAGAACTTTCCATTCATCAAGGAACCATTTTCAACATTTATAATAATCAGAAATTTTAATTATTTTTTTTATCAAATAAATGCAGCCTTGGTGAGCATAAGAGACTTATTCCAAAAACATTAAAAAAAAAACCACAATAGTATACACTGTAAAAAAACAATGAGTAAAATTTACTTAATTTTTTTATGGCAATTTTTTGCACTGATATTTTTTTATTTTTTCACTGATATTAGACCAAGCTTTTTATATATATATATATATATATATATATATATATATATGATTTACTCGGAAATTTTTAAGTAACCAATACTTATAGTGTATGTCTTCACATCTTCATTTTTGATAATGAAGGTGTGAACGCAGACCTCAATACTTGGTAGACAATACACAATTATGGTAACATTTGATAGATCGTTTTTGTGTTTGAATGTGTCATTTTAAGTAGAAAATGAACTCCAAATGTCACAAAATGGCAAATTACTAATCCTAACAACAAAAGCAATGATAAAATAGTGTAAATACATATGGAAAACAGTGCATGATGGGAACCCCAGTATCAGAAAAGTTGAGTTATTTTACTTAATTTTATAATGTTGATATTTGCGCTTTCATTTTTACGGGATTGAATTGAGTACTACTATAGAATTTACTTATTTTTTTAATTCTTGCCTGAACTAAATTTTTCATTCAAATTGTTTTTTTGTTTTTTTTTTCAGTAGTAAAACACTAGTAAATCATTACAAAAAGAGAGATACAATACAAAGTATTTGCATTCGCAAGATTTCTCATTTTACCCGGCGGTTCAGAAACGAGGTCCCGGTAACCCACTGTTCTCAGACTCTCATTTGTAAACCTCTTTTCTGGCTGTCTGCACAAGGCACTAACAATCCACCTGTTGGAGAGTAAGACGATACCCTCCAGAAGCTGCGACTGTGAGTTTTAGTGAACACACTCGCTCGCTTACGGCCAGATGGTCCGAGGGCCGGTGAGTGAGTTATATTATTTCTCATTACAGCTCGGAGCTCACAGATGAATGATGCTTGGATGTGACTTGAGTATCATTCATTTAAATGATACACTCAATCCTTCACAAGGCCATCTCGTCGTCCTCCACCCAGATTTGAAACGACATTGACCATAAACAGAGGAAATGAAGTGAAGAAGCTTACATTACCGCAGCTAATATTGTGGAAGTATATCAAGGTCAATCACGTTTAAAGAGTGACGCTCAGCTAAACAAAACTAAATCGCCTATAAAACATTAGATTTATGCTGGCAGTGATTGCCTGCTCATATGTCTTCTCTCAAAATAAGGCATAAATCTGAAACGTGACTTTTTTACCGCACAAAACACGGTACGCGTTAAATAAAAAGCTTCAGTGAAACTAAAAATGTTCTCTCCAGGTGCTTCAGCTAAACTCCCCAGCTCTATACGTCGTGTGACATCTGGACATATGAAAAATGACGAATCAATAGCAGCCTTGAATAAGCACCTCTATTTATTGAGGCAGAAGGCACAATAGCGGTGTTGTTGAAACGCAGCTCAAAACTTGACCACACGGGCCCCAAATGAATGAGGACCTATTCACAATGTGTTTGTCCTGGCCAGAGCCTCCATTTGACCCATCCATCAAGCCAGCTTTAGTTTGTCACACAGTTCTATCCTCTTCGAAATTAAACATAAGGAGACTTTCACAAATATCAACGCAAATGGAGTTTGTAGGGGTTGCAAGTTGTTTAAGCACATTAAGAGCTGCTTTCAGAAAATGCACTAACAATTGAAAGATGGTAATGCTTTGGTCAAAGTCAAAATATATTTGACTTTGACCAAAATGGAAGGTCTTAAAGTCCCCCTGTAGTCAATCGCATCCCTTAAAACCTTGAAAAAAATGTCTTCAATCTTTGAAAAAGCTTGAATGTAACTATACACCCTTGACTCATTTAGTATACGCGGTTCTATGAATATGCAAATGAGCCCCGCCCCCACTCACTCACAGCAGCTCAGAGATCCACTGGTTGACCATCACGTATGTTTACAAGCCTAAACATAACAGAATCACTTTTATTTCTAGCTGATGAACGATAAAAACATTGACAGCCAATCAGAATCCATCCTGCTTTAAATAGCTTGAGCGGTAGACGACAAAACTACAGCATGTGCTTCGAAAAAACAGAATTATATTTTCTATTAGTGCGGATGCTAATACAGTTATCATTATGGTTTTCTTTAATTATTGTTCTTGGTGTGAACGATGATCGGGTCAGGATAAAGTCTAGCCTGCATTATCTTGGCTAAGAACAGTCCTAAGGAAGCAAACTGAAAACAAAACAAAAAAATCTTTGTGATGCAAAACATTTACGGGTAATCACATTTGAGGAAAAATATACTCTAATGTACAGCTTTCCATGTTTTCACTGTTATAGGGTAGGGGGCGCTATTACTCGTCTTCTGAAAGAGTAGAGAATCCCTAGAGTAGATCAAAAGACATGAAAAGAAGAAGCAGAAACAAGCGAAAGCATATGTAATATGTGAAATAATCTATATTAAACAGCATATAAATCAAAACTCCCTATGTTACCGAATGAAACGTCGACCCAGGATGAGGTATAGGACTGTGAAACTTTGAAGGCGTTGATGGACTCGATCTACTCTGAATCTGATCCAGATGTAGACTTTAATAACAAATTGATTTTCGATCAAAAAAATTGATTGATTTTTTTTTTTTTTTATGAAACTTACCCACATTCAAGTGTTGATCAAAAAAGGATGCAGGAAGCTAAAAATAAATCTTTTTTGTTTGTTTATAAGCAGAGCCTATGTTATTTCTTATGAAATACTGCATATATTCATACAACAAAATATTCTGTGGGTCATTAAACATTTGTGAAAATGATAAAAAAAAAAAATGCTGGTGCGAGCTGGCAACTTTTTTTCAAAAAGGCTGGTGGGGAAAGAGTTAATGTAAAAAAAATATAAGAAATAATGGGTTTATAATGAACAGAATTTACAAACATATGTCGGGACCCAGAAAAAGACCCTCAAAAAGTCTCTCTCATCATATCCCGTATGGAAATACAGTTTTCAAATGTAAAAATCCCATAAACAATGGATTTAACAAAATATCATTCAATGATTTAATGCCATGAATTTCGCAAACTATGGCAAATCTAACTAACTAAACCAGAAGAAATTGAATCACTCTTGCATCTGAGAAATTTTTAAGACATGCGCAATGCTTTCGATCATCTTTTTTTTTTTTAATGTTGATGATTTTGACTGTTCATGTTTCAACCCATTGCATAAGTTACACTTGAGAGTCTCTGTCACAGTCAAGCAAGACCACCCTGTGAAAGTCCCTCTCCGTGAGATCTTTCCCAAGCTCAAGGAAAACCCTAACAAGCAGAATGAGAAACAGGTGATGAAATCATGGGAGCTGGCAGCCAACCTCTGCTGTTTAATGCAATACTGTATATTATCTCCCAAAACCCAGTTCTCAAATGCAAAGGACATGCATGCCTTCTAGAAGTATTGCAATGCACAATTCATGTTTGACCATTGCAAGACGCAGAATAAAACAAGCCACACATGATGAGCAACACCAACTAGCATCAAGTCAACCACGAACCGGACTTTGACTCTGAATTGAAAACCTCGTACTAAAGACATCAGTAACGGTTTCCTCAGAGAACAATTGGTGCAAAGCAATAGCTCTTAATAAAACGCCTAATCACAGAAGAGAACCTGTAAACCGCGCCATACAGAGGCATAAATCTGGAAGCTGTGTTTTCCTGCTCAAGAAGCAGACAATTTATGCATCCTTGAGCGGGAGCCAAGTCATTTTAGCAGACTTATCCAATACAGCAATAAAACTTCACAATTCAGAACCTACGCAACCTTAACTTATTCCTGTCAGAAAGTTTAATTGTACATTTCTTTTGCACGGAGACATAAAACATCTTATCTTCTGAGTTACAGGAATCTAACGGCCAATGAATCAAATGGCAGGAAGATGTCACAGCGTGGAGTGCTACCATCTTGCCGTCAGTTGTGTTTTCCTACAGTGATGCATTGCTACAGTCATGCATCATGAGTTGTTGTTAGTGTTACAGGGTGAACGGTCAGCATAATTGATTACCCCGAAGTCATTTTATCTAATGACATAAACGTCCTCCGACTCGCTATAGATTTCTGAACTGGAGTTATGAAACAAAATTATCTGACCTCACCGATGACTTGAAGAGATCCTGGACTTGGTTGTCCTGCAATGTTTGGAACAGAGCCTAACAACCTATCAAAAGAAATGATGAAATTACAAAATAAACTTTGGAGAATTGAGACTTTGTCTAATGGGAGCTAATAAGCTAAGACTCTTCGCTGTTGGGAAAAACACTAGAGCTATGCAATTTAATTAAAAATGTGTTTATCTGCCGTGACTTTGGCCGTTTTTGTTGGATTCGTTGAATGATTTTGGACGTGTACGTTTTCGTCAAGAGTCCTGGTTTACAGCGATCTTATCGTTACTGAAACATGCAGTTCTACATGTCCTGAAATCAAGAAATTATGAAACGCAATAATTATAAATCAATGCAAAGATCTCAGTTCGCCCTTGACCTTTTAAACGAGATGATTACGGTAACAAAAAAGCTTTTTGTGTGTTCATAATTGGCCGTTTAAGCGAGCGTGCTGGCTGTTTGATTTGGGACTCTGTCCAAGGTTGCTCAAGCAAGAATGAAGATTGACACGTCGGGATTAAAACCAACATCAAATTAAATCTAAACACAGAGAAAGCTCAGAGAGGTAGACGAGGGTAATTAGATGGAGAACAGCAGGAGGTTCTTATCCTAGATTGCAATGCTCCATTACAGAGATTTTTACAAAGTCTGAGAAAATAAAGATGTATAATAGAGAAGTGCTAATTTGAAGACCCCAACTTCTCTGCCTATAATGAGATGTGTGCTTAGACTGTGTCGTGGGGAAAACTGCACTCTGGATCAAAATATGGAGCAACTTTGCTAATAAATTATCACTATTTAATAATCCCTAAAACTTGAGGGACATTCAGATGATAGGAGGAATTGCTGGCTGAGAACCAAGTCGGCAACATGAATTTCTGGATTTATTTTGTCTGTATTTGAGGCTAATATACACTCACCAAAAGGATTATTAGGAACACCTGTTCAATTTCTCATTAATGCAATCTAATCAACCAATTAGTCAGTTGCTTCAATGCATTTAGGGGTGTGGTCCTGGTCTAGACAATCTGAATGACTGAATGTCAGAATGGGAAAGAAAGGTGATTTAAGCAATTTTGAGCGTGGCATGGTTGTTGGTGCCAGACGGGTCACAATCTGCTCAGTTACTGGGATTTTCACGCACAACCATTTCTAGGGTTTACAAAGAATGGTGTGAAAAGGGAAAAACATCCAGTATGCGGCAGTCCTGTGGGCGAAAATGCCTTGTTGATGCTAGAGGTCAGAGGAGAAAGGGCCGACTGGTTCAAGCTGATTGAAGAGCAACTTTGACTGAAATAACCACTCGTTACAACCGAGGTATTCAGCAAAGCATTTATGAAGCCACAACACGCACAACCTTGAGGCGGATGGGCTACAACAGCAGAAGACCCCACCGGGTACCACTCATCTCCACTACAAATAGGAAAAAGAGGCTACAATTTGCAAGAGCTCACCCAAATTGGACAGTTGAAGACTGGAAAAATGTTGCCTGGTCTGATGAGTCTCGATTTCTGTTGAGACATTCAGATGGTAGAGTCTAAACACAATGAGAACATGGATCCTGAATGTAGGATTGGTCCAATGGTGTAATTACTCCTGCTGAATTATGATGCTGCTGTCCCTCTACAGTTGTGTTGCTGTCTCATTGAGCCATTTGAAATTCCTCTCCGTATGGCCAAGCGGACTGCAAATTTACATTTTCCACAAGGAGCTGAACATATCTCTAAGCTTGACGATTTCATCTGTAACCCCGGAGGTTAACTGGCCTTGGTCGGAGCAGATTGCCAGTGCCAAACTCCTGGGTTTGGCTGTAATAATTTAAACATAGGTTATGGAGTAAAGCTAATACGTTCCAAATGGGCGTCCTGCAACTTCTCATTTTTGTGATGTTTACACAGCTTTGCTGGTCTTGAGTAACGAGGCTGTGGCTCAATGAGATCTGAGGGCAGTCTTCCTAAACGCCACTGATGGAGAGACACTTTACACTGCTATGAAAAGGCTACACATGCACTGTAAGAATTTACACTAAGTTTCTGGCCACTGATGAAACTTACAGCAATTCACTGTAATAGCTTTATAATTATTTTATGTTTTTTTAAATTTTTTACAGTAATTTGTTGAGAAAACATCTGGCCTTATAGTGAAATCAAACTAATAAAATAATGAATCAAAAAAATGCATAAATAAATAATAAAACAAACATAAAATAATAAATATCTCAACAATAATTTAATAGTTATTTATTTTTTTACAGTTATTTATTGAGAAAACAACAAATGATTTGGCTTTATAGTAAAATCAAACTGATATAAAATAATAAATAAATAAACACATCATTAAATAAATAATAAAAGAAACAAAAATAAAATAAATAAAAAGCTCTACATTTTTTTAAGTAATTTTTTGAGAAATCTGGCCTTATAGTAAAATCAAACTAGAAATAAAACAATTACTAAATAACTAAATAAATATCTAAAAAAAAACATAGATAAATATTAAAACAACGTAAATAAATAAATAAGATTTACCATTATTTTATGGTTATTTCTTTTTTACAGTAATTTGTTGATAAAAAAAAACAAATGATATGGCCTTATAGTAAAATAAAGTAATACATACACACGGAAATAGTGTTTTTACAGTCATTTCTTGAGAAGACTCAGTAATTAATAAAAAAATTAATATTAATTGATTGATTGATTGATTGATTGATGGATTCATTAAGAATCAAGGAAGGCCATTTATTTTTCTCTCAATCACTCAAATCACAGTAAAAACAAAAAAAGTGCACATAAATTTGAAATTATTAATCATTATCTTAATTAATCAGATAAATCTTCCTTCATGTCTTGTTTTGACTATATGGCATGTTGACATGTTTGGCGTGTTTGACATGTTTTGACTATGAAATGTCTGGACATGTGAGGTTCTCATGGCTGCCGGTTGAAGCATGACGAAGACGACCATTAGCAGAGACTACAAATGCAGACACATTAATGGCCACAAATATCCAGAGTGGCCATATAGATTACAGACACACCGCTTTTTATAGCACAGTAGAACCCTTTACAAAAATGCAGCATGATAACCACAGTTTCCCTCAGAATACCACAGGTAGTACACTTATGATTTATTACATTAAAACTATGGTAACCACTGTCATCAAAGAAGTCAAAATGAAAGAAAATCTTACTCTATTTGAAGTATATCCCATATTAATTATAGTTTTACAAGGTTAACTGTAGTAACTGTGGTATTTTGGCAAGAACTATGGTTACCAGTTTTTGTAACGGGCAAAAAGATCTCTAAAATATTATGAAGACCCAAAAATTTAAACTCACCTCCATTTCATTACCACACCAAATTATTTTATTTCCTCTGTGAAACACAAAATCATAGGTTAGGTCTTCCAAAAAGTCATACGCATTTGGAAAAGCATAAAATGATTAAACATTTTTTTTTTTATTTTGGGCTCAAAATCCCTATCAAAATGTTCTATCAAACAATGCACCAATTTATGTATGAAATGATGGAGATGCACGATAATTTACATTGAGAAACACATTTTTTTTTTTAAACGGAGATCACAATTCTCCCATGATTCTGAACAGACAACTAAAACAAAATAACGTGTAATTTACTAGACAAATGTTAATTGCTAATAACTGCAAATGTCAATATTTTTAAATTGTTAATTCATCTGAATGAATCATTTGAATGAATGATTCACTGACTCACTCTTTACTTGATGAATCAGCGTTTTTGAACAAACCTCTGGAAGGAATGATTCAAAAACAAAAACATGTTTTAAAAGTCACTTGAAATCAATACTATCTTTATTTGAAGCGCTATGTTACTTTCAACACTTGATTTGCTCTATTTTGATCGCTACCTTAGTCATCAGTAATTTCATCTGAACTTTTAGCCCAGTGCTTCCGTGATAATATGAATATTTTTAGCCAAGTCCGTCTGTGATGATATGAATATTTGTAACACAGGACTAATGAAACTGTTTGGTTGAAAATAAGTTGTTTGTGAAGCTGTTTTATACCTATACACGATAACTGCTCTCTCTCTCTCTGTGAATCGAGAATGCAATCTTTTAACCAATAATCGTGCAGCTCTAGCGCCGGATCTTATCGTAAACCACATCAAATCGACTTCATGTACTACATAACAAATAACAAATTAGCTGATCTGATTTGTCCTGAGCTCGGAGGTTCCTAATATGGGCATTTAAAAGTGCAGGTCTGCATGTTTTTTTCTGAGGTTGACTTGGCATGCTCGTGTTGTGGTCTAGTGGCTGCCAACCTAAATATTCACACTCTGGCACCCTCATACCACCGTCTCTCTCTGCTTAGCTTGCAACGTCAAAACTTTTTTGAACATTGTTTTTACTTCCTCTGGCTCTGCGAGCGCTGGACGGTGTTGCGGTTTCAATGAGCGAATTTCAGCTGTGTTGTCATGTCGGTCTTTTCTTCGTTCACTGCTAATGTGCCCCATTACGAAAATGCATGAGCAGGTGCTTGTGTTTGTACACATAAGTTAATGTGGATGTTGGTTCAATCCAAGTTCAGATGTTAGAGCTGATCGTTTTGTTTGCGTTGCAGCGATCTGCTCTAGAAATTTGGATTTGCGGGTAATTTCATTCCCACTATGATTAATCACATGTTGCCTTGGATAAAAGCCTAAGCTACTGTACATAAATATATGTAAAATATAAGTAAATTAGATGTTTACATATTTGAAAGCATAGTTGTCCCTACCTCAAAACATGCAAAAGATCTGCAATAGTACTTTTCTAATCAATCTGATTAGATGTTTTTCTGGTGGATAAAGTGGGCAAAAAAACCCATAGACTCACAATGAAGGAAAAACAGAGTCATACGTAGAAATGAAAAGACTTGGGTCAGTAAGTGACCACTTAAAATACCATAGAAACACCCTAGTAACCAGCCAAAACACTGGAAACTGCATAGCAACACTCAAGGAAAGACCAAGCATATGCTGAGACTGTCATACTGTCTTGGGCCAGTAAGTAACGCCATAGCAACCAGCCCAAACAGCATAACAACCACCAAGCAATGCCCTAGCAACAAGCCAAAACAAACTCCATAGCAACACTGAAGAAGAGACCGTCATATCTTGACCGTCACATATCAGTATCGTGTCAAAAGCAGGTCTAGAGACCCGCATATCAGACAATATTGGGCCAGTAAGTAACCACTTAAAAAACACCCTAGCAACCATCAAAAACAGCATTGCAACCACCAAGCAACACCCTAGTAACCAGCCAAAACAAACTCCATAGCAACATTGAAGAAGAGACCGTCATGTCTTGAGACCAGAATATCATACACTCTTGGGCCAGTATGTAACCACCTAAAACACCCTAGTAACCATCCAAAACAGCATAGCAACCACCCTAGTAACCATCCAAAACACTCTAGCAACTGGATAGATGCAAAATTCTAAAAAAAAAAAAACAGTCTATACTGATAATGACCATAGTATTATGATGATAAGTTTTGCACCAAGTTTTTTTTAAGAAAAGAAAAAATAACTATATTACATGATTTAAATGACAAAAGAATAACTTAAGTCCCCAAAGCATAATCGTTTTATAACAGTACTTTGATGTAAAATATAATGCAAATAATAAAAATAATAAAACATTTAGCTGCCATGTGCAGTTCTATATAGGGTCATGTAAAGCACCTGAAATCATAAATAAACACTGTAAAAAATATTGTTGGTTTAACTTAAAAAATGAGGTAACCTGGTTGCCTTAAAATTTTAAATTCATTGAAATGGAAAAATTGAGTTGAATGGGGACATACAATGAAGGAGATTGATTTAACCATCAGAAACTCAAAATATTACGTTATCTGAACTACATAAATTATTTAAGTTGATTTGACAAAAGAAAAAAATGTTGTGATTACAAATCATGAAAATATATTTTTTTTAGTGCAATAAAAATCATTTTAACTTCACTTTCTGCCACTGTTTACCTTAAAGACCCTGTTGTTGTTAAGCTAGAGCAATCTCTCTAAAGTGCACGTGACATCACTCCATGTCAGCCAATCAGACCAACCAGCTGTTCATTTCCCATGCCTGCACCACTATCATAATTTCCTCACGTCATTGTTTTGCAACATGCCGTTTCCATGACGACGCAGCAGCAGAACCCGTAACAATGTCAGGATGACACGATCAGGTCAGCGGGTACAGTGGCGCAAGGCTCGGGAACCCCCGTTGCATTGGCATTCCCAGGAACGCCAGCGGCCCATCCTTGCTCTGAGAACGGCAGCTCTATTTCTGCAGCGTGACAAAGATGTGCCCTTCCACACCCAGGACGTCCAGCCAGCCCACAACACAAGGACAAGGAGGCACCTTTCCTCCTCCAGAGAGCCAAGAACAACTCCACCAATGACAGCATGTAGAAAGGAAGAGAATCGTTCACTAAAAAAGTGGCAAGACGTGTGGCCAAGTATGGAGTCCCATACTCAGAATTTGTGCTCTGCATTTGCACATACACAGCAGAGAGTATTGAACACACACACATACACCGTGAACACACACCCGGAGCAGTGGGAAGCCATTTTTTGCTTTATCTCTTGCCAGTGCTGAGACTCGAACCCGCTACCTTCGGGTTACTCTCAAAACATTATGCCACAACTGCCCCAAAAGGATGAGAAGAAGAAAAATCTGAGTACATACACAAATGAATTGTGCTGTCACTTTTGATATGCAATTAACACTGTGATTAAATATATATATATATATATATATATATATATATATATATATATATATATATGAAATGAAATATATATTAATACATGAAGAGTTCAGATGCAAAAGCCTCTAAATGCCATTTGAAATTTCTTCTAAAATGATTTTCTAAAATCTTCTAAAATCATTTTTATCAAGCTTGTATATTTAAGTTCAGTAATTTCACTTAAATTGCAATGAAGATTACTTATTAATTGTCATTTAAGTGAAATTACTGAACTTCAATATACAAGCTTGATAAAAATGGTCATTTTAGAAGAAAATTTCAAATGGAATGGCATTTAGAGGCTTTTGCATCTGAACTCTTCATATATATATATATATATATATATATATATATATATATATATATATATTAATGGACTTAAAGTTACCCATTAAGTGTAGAATTGACAGCTTACATATCTGAACCATCTTTAGAAAAGTTGATATATCACAATACATAGAGTGAATCAAAACAACAAATACCAAAACATATCACAGAATGCAAGAAATCCATTGCAAACACTTACTAATTATTGCTTTCAATCAACAGAATATTGTCATTCAGCATGCTCTGTATACTGGAAGATCACAGTACAGAGAACAACAAGAGAAGTTGAAGAAATAACATCAGAAACACTAATCACATTACTAATACTTACTGCTGTTGGTTTCCCTCCAAAATGATGTCATTGGGAACTGTCTTTTGTTAAAGGGGTACTGGCAATGAAATGCTGTTTTTGAGCAATAAATAGAGATATTACCAACAAGATAGAAAGTGATTTTGTTGACACCAGGGGGGGGAACTATACAATATTATCAATTAAAGGTAGGGTAAGCAAAGTTTTTTTATTATGTTTGTTATTTTTATCAAACTTGTATATTTAAGTTCAGTAATTTCACTTAAATGACAATTAATAGGTAATCTTCATTGCCATTTAAGTGAAATTACTGAACTTAAATATACAAGCTTGATAAAAATGATCATTTTAGAAGAAAATTTCAAATGGCACATAGAGGCTTTTGCATCTGAACTCTTCATATATATATATATATATATATATATATATACATATATATATATATATATATATCATTGCATTCGTTTGCTATGCAGCCTCTTGAATTGCCTTCCCTGCCTTTTAGCAAATATTCTCAAGTAAAAACATTTTGATTGAAATAAGTTGATTAGAGAAAGAAATTAAAACTAAATGAATGTTTACCAGTGTTTTTTTGCAGGTCAAGTGTATCATTTCTTCACTATAATGGCATCAAATGGGATTCTGTATTCATTTTATCATCATTTTAAAAGTCATTATCAGAGTGTCATTATTTTTAAGCTCATTACTATTGCAGTTGTTTCATGGAACTTGAAATTACACGCTTACTTTTACACCTGTTATTGTTTTATTTGGTTAGCATGCCATAAAATGCTGCCTCCACATGCAATTGAGTTCACTAGATTTTGGCACACGAAAAAACATCGTTCAAGTATCCAACAGAACCCATTTTAGTGACATATTACAGATAAACAAACATTTTTAAGATGATATCTTCCAGAGGAACTCACACACACACACAGAGAACAGACGTTTTGGCAATAAGTGTGTGTTATCAGGGCCTGAGCACATTCCAAACTAACACAGTATCTGAACTTCTGAAAATGACAAACATTATATTGCAGCGCTTTCCTAATGCATTCTGACTTGGTGTACGAGTTAATTTTTAAATGGATGTTTGGCAGCATTTGCCAGAGCGTGTGAAATGACAGCGAGTGTCTGGAGAGGTTGACCGCATCTATGCTGACATCTGCAGAGCTGCTGAGAGGAACTAATAATGTGGGACTCGAAGAAATGTCCTCTCAGTGAAAGCAAACCAGTTTCATGTGCATCTCAACCAGCATTATCATTATGCTGTCTGTCTGTCTGTCTGTAGAAAGCTGTTTTTTCCTTTCAGAACACACAGAGAGGATAATTGCATGGTCGAGTTAACGTTAATGAGCTCTGGCAGGCAGTCTAAAAACGTTCAACTTTATTTTGAAAAGCAGGGAATAAAAAACAATAATAAATAATCTCTTTTTTTAAGGAAATGTGCATGGTGCATGACTGTGAAACGCCTGGTTGGTTGCCTTGACATTGCTAGGCGGTTACATACAGGCCCACCCCTAAGATGAGTTGCATTTTGAAGTTGAATAGTTCAGGCGGGGGGTTTATTCAGCCCTGGGAAGGGTCAGAGACACGGCAAGCTCTTGCGTCTTATCTCGGCGTGTTGTTGGGAGTTTCACAGCTGGGCATTGCTGCTGCCGCTGTCATTTCCGTCTCATTTCAGCCCAGGATATTACTCACAGCGTCAACACACTGAAGGGGAAAATGGAGATCACCCTGCGTGTGCGGGATGACGGACACCTGCCTGAAGGGGCGGGGCTTCCCGGAGTAAGGAGGAAACAGGAAGTCACATTTCTGATCAGCATATTCACTCCATTCTTAACCTTTTGGGCCCTATCTTGCACCCGGCACAAATGACTTGTACACTGACGCATGTATCATTCCTATTTTGCACCCGCGTAAAGCGGGCTTGTCCCTCCACAGACGCAAGTCGGTAAACTAGGAAATTGACGTGGGCTTCCTGGGCGGGTCAGCGCAAAAAGGAGGCCCAATCGTCGACATATGTATATAATGTTTAACCAACGCTGATTTGGGTGGGTTTCTCCCATCCTCAAACAACATCACTTCTCTGTCTTTCACTGCCCTGACAAGAACGTCGGTCTCATCGGATGTGAACGCTCCTAGCGCGCTTGGTAAACAAATACAAATAACAATCCGCCATGCAACATGCGCACCTGCTCTTAAAGGGTCAACCAAATTTTCTGAGATTTTAACAGTGTTGAACACCACTGAATACAATGTTAGATTTAACAGTAGGGTTATATTTTTTCCGCTTTTTTCGTCTTCCGGGTTTAAAATCTTCATCGTGTCGGTGACGTGGCCGTGCACTGTGAGTGCGTTGACGACTCATCGGTGTCTCATAATTATTAATGAGACTGAGTTTTCTTATCCTATATGAACTCGTTTATCAAAATGAACAAATCTGTTTTCGTGTCATTTGGTTCATTAAACCAACAAAATGAACGAGTTGACTCGGGAAAAGATTCGTTCATTTTGATGAGTCACGAACGCGCATCACAGAACAGAGCAAGGTGAGCATTTGAGCTTGTAAAACTTAAACTTTGTTATTCATTTATTTAATGAGCGATCGTTTCACTTGATAAGACCCTTATTCATAGTATGGAATCGTTTAAAGCCCTTTGAACAGTTTGCACTGAAACTGTCTTTTGGACCTTGAACCGTTTGGTTCCCATTGAAGTCCATTATATGGAGAAAAATCCTGGAATGTTTTCATCAAAAACCTTCATTTCTTTTCGACTGAAGAAAGAAAGACATGGACATCTTGGATGACATGGGGGTGAGTAAATAATCAGCTTTTTTTTTTTTAAGTGAACTACTCCTTTAAGCATTCCAGGGCAAGGAATTCTATTAGCACAAAGTTTTGTACAAAGTTTTGCAAACGAAACACCCCCCCATCTTGACACTATTTCAATCAAACGCTAAAAGCACAAATCCATCAACACAGACATTTCATGCGAGAATGTAGACTTCGGGATGCTGACGAATGGATTAACGGTTGCACAAACACCTCTTCCTTACAGGAACCTGACACAGTGTACGGGTACGCTCTGACATTCCTTTACCCACAATGCATTTCCAATACAGTGATCAATGGGACACGGTTACTAAGGGCTACCGCTCCGTCGAGCCTAAGCAATGTGTAAGTTCCCATAAAGAAGGGATTTGGGGCTCCTTCCTCATGGAAACGGTTCTCAGTGACCTTTCAGACAATGGCAGACAGGGCAGTAAACGGGCAGCCAAAGCTTTAGAGGACTGGAGAAGAGTTATGGCTAGGAAGGGCTTGTTTCCCATAATAAACCAGATCCACAGGCTAGAGGGACCGTAGTACGAACCAGCCCCCCTCCTTCACTCTCACATTCAAGTACGTCCCTCCACTGCAACTACAGCTGATCTGGAGAACCTGAATATTATGATCAGTAATGCTTTAGTTGGACTTTGAGCAACGCAATTTGAGCATAATACAGGGGTTAAGGCAACCAATCATGACGCAGTTTATTAGTCGTATTAACTACAGTTTATAAGCTATTAATTAACTATAAACTGATAAATGATCTGTAAATACTGTATTATTCTATTATGTGTTACTAAAATTTTTCACAACCAAAAAATGTTTCCCCACCAAAAAATAAATAAATAAATAGATAAATAAATAAATAAATAAAAAATAAAAATAAATTGACACCCGACAAGTAACATCATTTAAATTCTTACTACAATATAGAGAAGAAAAAAAGTATATAATATCATTCCAGTGTTGTTGTAGTGTTGACTGCATTTGTCAAGCTCCATTACTCAGTCATGTAAAACAAGCTTTCATAATATGACTTATTATAAGTAGATAGATAGAAAGTACCAAGATTAAGTAAATCATGGTTTTAAACTGTGAACCTAAAATGTTGCTACCGTATTAACAGGAAAACTCTGGTAACCACAGCTGCCGTTTTTTCCCCCCGCAAATTTAACGGATTTTGTGTTTTTTTACAGTGCAAAGTTATCAATTATTAACAAATTATTATTGTTTAATTAGCTCATATAAAGAGTTTGGATAATGCTTTGTAAGTAACCTATCCCCAAGCATAACCAGTTAAAAAAAAATTAACAAAATGTTAATATGAAAATATTCATTTGCATAGTTAGGGTTAGGGGACATAATATACAGTTTGTACAGTAAAAAAAATCATTGTGTGTGTGTTTTATATGTATTTGTAAATGTTTTAAGGAACAAATGTGAGTTGAATATGAATACAATTAATGAGTAAAGGTTGGTTTAAAACACTTAATTAAAGACAATTTCTTATTTTCCGTGACCTAATCTAAAGTGAAAACTATTTACGGTATAAATAGTAATTAGTTAATTCTAATTAGTAAATATTCTAATATATTCTATATATATATTCTAATTCTAATTAGTAATAATAATTAATAATTATTAATTAGTTAATTCAATGATGAATTAATCAATTAACTCTATATATGAGATAATTAAACAATAATAATTGATTAATTACAGTGACAATGAATGATGAACTCACTATTTGTATAATGTATTAACTACAGTTGATAATCTATTAGTTAACTATAAGTGATTTGATAGTGTATTATAAAGCGTAACCAAAATGTCCATTAGTGCACACTTTTTCCAGCGCTCTTCATTGAGAATCTAGGATAAAATCATTAGCGTTAAACTCACTCCAAGAGCCAAGTGTGTGTACATGTAGTGCAGCAGGAGTGGATGATCTATATTTGGCTCCTTTTGGCTCTTTTCTCAAGTGTTTATTTGTCTCGTAATTCCATTCATCATGAAAAAGCAAAACCTGAGATGAGATGTGTCAGAGTGGATTTAAAGAGCTTAAGACATTGTTGCTCTAACAAAAACCTCAGAGAACCGAAGCTACACGGCAACCCGGAAAAAATTGATTCCAGCTGTCAAGTCGCAAACTTGGCTGGAACATCACAAAAGCAGCAGCTGAGGATAAAACACCAGCGACTCATGGCTTCAATTAGAATCGATTCCAAATCAAGCTTGTTAAAAAAAGGCAACAATACAAATCATTCCAAGCACCTTCTCAAGCTCTTCCCTCTGCAGAGAACAAAGCTTCCCTTAACTCGGTCTGAGGACTTCTGTTGTGCATGTGGATCATGTAGGCGTTGAACACACACCTGCACTGACGCGAACGCTCCTCCACATCCGCTTTGAAGAGTCCTGGGGTTTTATTGTGCATGTTGTCCTGGTGGGGAATGAGGAAAAAGAAAACGCTAAATGAGCTCTTATGGGTGTTTAGGAAGAAACAAGATGCATATGAAACATTCTTGCATATGATGCTCTTGACAGCGTAAGAACTGTCAGGGCGGCAGTGTAATGCGTGTAATGTAATGAGTCAATCACTCAATGCATGAAAAATTAAATATGTTTCTACACAAATACTGTCATCGAATTGCACGCTATTGGTTGAGCTGATTCTCAGATCTGTCAATACAAGATGCATTTACTATATCATCAAAGTAACTGTTATAATGAATATATCAATATGCAATCAATAAAAGGAGAGAGATGGTAAAATCTCAGTTTAGTTGAAGAGTAATAGAGAGCAAGGTGGTTTTGATGACCCCCGCCACACACACACACACACACACACCTTTTACGAGGAAGCACTTTGCAAGCTGTGCTGATCTCACTGCCAAGAGCACACAACATATGACCTATACATATTCTTTGAGAAAAATCTCAACTGAGAGAAATCACCTTCATCAGTTATAGAGGGACTGCAATTATTAATATATAATATATAAAATATATAATTATTAATTAGGGCTATCAAAACGATTAATCGCGATTAATCACATCCAAAATAAAAGTTTGTGTTTACATAATATATGTGGGGGCACTGTGTATAATTATTTTGTATATATATAAAAAACACACATGCATGTATATTTAAGAAAAAAAATATTATTTATATATAAAATATTTATATATAATATAAATTATATATAAATCTTTATACAGAATATACATGAAAATATTTCTTAAATATATACAAGCATGTATGTGTATAAAATAATTATACACAGAGCACCCACATATATTATGTAAACACAAACTTTTATTTTGGATGCGATTAATTGCGATTAATCGTTTTGACAGCCCTATTATTAATATATAATTGCCACTCACTGTGAGTAACTGCAGGCACTACGGCCGACGGTGACGTCAAGCGCATTTAAAACCACACGTCAACTTATTCTACTAACCCGAATCCTGACCTAACAGCTAACAGGGATAGTTGACATGCAGTTGCAAAGTAAAGTGGATCATCAAAATAAAGTGCAATCCAATAGGGTAAGGAAAATATACATCAAATTAACATCAAACGTTCAAAACTGTGCATTTTAATGTTTATTCTGGTGCAATGCCCTATAGACTTTTATTAATACTCCCTTGCTTTAAACAGAATTTTTGCTTGTTTTTACGAACTGAGGAAATTGTACACTAATTTGACTGACACTAAAACATCACCTTTGTCTTGATAACAATAAATCCGACGGTTGGGAACCTCTGAGCTCATTCTAGTTTGCGATGTAAAGTTATTTTTCTTGATTTCTCTTGATGCATCATGCGGTCGTCTTGGCTGTGATCACGGCAGTTCTTCTTATCGCCATGTTGGGGGGCTGTTTTCAGAGGTGATGTCATTTCTCCGGGAGACCAGTGTGGCCCTGGGAACCGTTCTACTGTTGCTTTATGGTGACATGAAGTCCTGATCCATTTCCTGTTTCCTGGCAGAGTAACTTGGCAGCGTCCGCAGCTTAAAACCGGCATTTAGTGTCAAGAGCAGCCTTAACAAAAACCTTGTTAGCTGCAAGTCAGGCACTAATTAACCGGCATTAATTTGGCCTGGCAAGGACACGTCATTATAATACCCAACAAAGGGAGGGGGACGGCAGACAGCGAAACACACCGGTGCGACACTTTCTCCAACAGACACACACGTAATATGGAGAACACTTGCATTCGCTGCTTTTTCTGGGAATAAGGAATCTTTGAGGAGTTTTATCAGGCCTCTGCACTCCTTCAGGCCCCGACACGTTAGGAAATGTAGGACTTGGCAAGTCGGAGCCTGCTGAGTGACTTATTGCAGGATTCAGTAGTGATAAATTCTCACTAATGGTTTCAGAGGTTGAAAGTGTTCAGCTTGAAGGGGGCATGAGGAGCGATATGAGAGGAATCAAATCTGTTTGTCTCAGAAATGTTGGGTTCACAGCTGTGTAAATGTCTGATTTCTATGAAATGATGGTCAGAGGACAAATTTGATGGAACATGCTTTCAAGTCTAAATGCAAGAACGAATTGTTTTTGAATGGATCTTTTGAGCGAATGAATTGTTCCATGACTCAATTTATGAATGATGCACAATTTAAATGACTTAAGCACATTATTATTGTCTATTTTTCTATAAGCTGACTAAATAAAAATGCATTTGGTGCTTAAAGGGATAGGTCACCTAAAAAAAAAAAAAGAAAATCGGACATTTCTTTCTTTTTTCTGTGCAAACATAAAACATATATTTTGAGAAATGTCTCAGTGCATAGTTTTTGTCCATATTTTGCAAGTCAGTGGTGACCAAAACATAATCAAAATATCTTCTTTTTTTCATTTTAGGGTGGACTATCCCTTTAAACGCTATTTCTCGTGTCTCTCAGTAGATCATGCAGATTTTTACATACCGTAGATAGTGAGACTATCTTCATTCCAGGGCAGGCCTTTTTAAAATAACTGATATTGCTGGTTTTCACTCTGTAAAAGACAAAAAACAGACATCAACAAGCAATTAAAACACTTTATTCCAATCATTTGAATCTCATCCTGCACCGTTTGTGACATCAGTAATTCCCTAAATGATGCAACTTGTTATCACGCCAATGAAAATAGTTTTGCAAGCACCACATCAGGTAGAAATAACTCCTTAAAGAAACATACATTTCGAGAAAGCGAAGGTGTCGTCGGAGGCAGTCGTTGGCAGATGTCAGGGAAGGGAGTGTGGACTTCCCACGAAGCCTAAGTTTGGGCACTTTGCCACCGGCGAAGATTATCTTTCCCCTCTCACAATGGCGAGAGCAATTCCTCCTCACTGAGAGATGTTAATTTAAAACGTCCTGCGCCGGGAGAATGCCCCACACTCGATTACAGCAATATAGCTGATGTTCAACTTTTATTTCTTCTGCAAAGAAAAGTGGTGCAGTTACAGATTTTACAAATACACACACACACACACTGATGGTGTGGATCACTGCCATGGGGGGTCTTTCCCCGGAACAATGCCAACAATTAAAATCAGATGTTAGACAAGCACTTCTTCGGCCTTGGGAAATCACACAGTACAAGCCAGAAGCGTTTGGGAAATACACACGGTAGTGCTCTTAGCGGAGAAGCACTATTATGTTGCTGTGTTTGCCTATGTCGTTTTCAACGTATCCTTTAAAGGCAGACTGAATGCTCACAACAGTAACTGATGTTACTCTGTTGGTCCAGTGCCAGGGGGGTCATCACGTATTTATTCTTGATGGTTCCCCCTACATCAGGGTGACTTTCTCTCCCTCGTATGTTCAAGACGTCTGATGTCTTTTGCAAAGGCCACCATAAATTAGCCTGATTAAAACGTATCATTTTGTTCAGCATAGTTAATTAAAGTTTCAATGACTTTTGATTTTGTTAATGATAATAAGGACAAGACAAAAGCATTATGACTAACTTAATTGTGTCAACATTAGACAAACATTTTGGTTGGATTATTCATAACGGCAATAACGACTTATTAGATTTTATTAGACGACAAATTAAACACAATGTACCATTTCAATCGATTGCTGGACATCGGTATGTTAACATAGCGTACATCTGATTTATGATTTAGCATTGTTTTAGCCCGCCAAAACCCCAACTGTCCCTACCTCAGACGCAAACTTAACGTTATCTGAGGCGATTTAATGCTAACTGTTGCAGTGCCACTGCCCACAAACATTGCTAAAATAGTGCTAACTACGTGAAATAGAAGAGGAATATCACTTACCTGAAAAAAGTGAAGTACTCCTAGTGTCGGCTAGTGGTGTTTATTGCAGAGCAACCGTACGATATTTAAAAAAAAAAAAAAGTTCAGAAAGGATAAAAAGGTGGTATGATGTGTCAGATAATAGCCGAGACGTCAAATTCCACTCGGCGCAGCCCGTTATCAGCTGTCAATCAAAGTTAACCACCAGTTTTTCGCACTTCCGGGTGGCCTTCATTTTTCAGATTAGAATATTGCCGCTTGGTTACTACATGTAATACGGTACCTATATAACAGTAAATTTAGCATAATTAGAAGTAACTAACCCTAAACCAAACCCTAACCATAACTCTAACAGTACATAGTTAATTAATACTACTACTCAGTACTTATTTACGCAAGTACAACTACATCACCTTAATATAAAGTGTAACCAAACACCTTATGTCGAGCGGATCGTGCCAAAATTGGGCTGATATGTAGTCTGAACCCAGCATTGAGCAACCCAATCTTACAGGAAAACATTACTTTTTTTACTAGATGACATTTTCATATGAATTCGTACAATGTGAATTGTAAAAAAATATATATATAATATGATTTTTAGAAAAAAAAAAATTAGCATGAAGGTCCGCCCTTGACCCTACCTCAAAACATAACCTTCACTCGGGCAACAAATTAGATAATTCGCCAACAATTCATTACATAAAATTCTTATGAGCCACGATAAGATTGTGTCGGAATTAAGATATTTGCATACTTAGACTCAACTAATCCTATAGGTTGCTGTTGCTCGTGTCTACAAATATTATTGACACAATTCCTATAATTTCTGCCATCATCCACAGTTCTCAAATAGTGGCCTTTCTAAGCCTTACAAAACAATTGATCAGTTTTTTTTTTCTCGGTTTCAAACTAATATTTCTCTAGCATCAGGCTATATATTGTGTGAGACTCCAGTGAGCACCTTTTTTTCCCACAGAGCAACATCATCCCAGGAGGTAAATTGGCAGAAATCCTGTAATCCACTGGAGGGGGATGGCGGGTCCACAATTACAGCAGGACTACCTTGGGAACCGAAAGTTGGCGAAGGCCTCGCCGGGACCATTGGGCTGTCAGCACCAGGAGAAATTAACTGACATCAAACACCGTACCTCACAAGCTTAGACATGTCCAGCACACAATCACACAAAGAGAGAAAAGAGAGAGAGACATCGGACAGTGGAGGAGAACCAGAGAGAGAGAGAGAGAGAGGGGAAAAGACAGGGAGTTTAAACAAGAGAGGGGGGAACATAAGAGATATAGACAGGAAAAGAGATGGAGATTAGAAAAGTGATAGAAAGAGAGGAGAGAATTTGATAAATCTGATTAGATATGCTCCTTACAGGGGTGTTTGACCTTACTAATTACGGACGAGGGGTCTTAAAAAGTACATACTATCATGCATTATAATATATAGTTTATGTTTTAGTCCCATTGCTGCTACACTTTATGTATGTACATATACACATATATATATATATATATATATATATATATTACCCACCTGTCAATTGTACTCTTTATTACTCTTTATAAGGGTTTTCAAATATTTTCCAATGTAATCTATTCCTGTTATGTACAGCTGAATGCACATATGCTTTTCATCATTTTAACTTTCTCTAATTGGAATATTTTGAACAAAGCCAGTTCCTTAATGACATCATCCAGGAAGTGACATCATTTTGGTGGGGAAAAAAAACAGTCCATACATATTTGTTTAACGTGTAACTTCACAAACTTAACGTGTGTATCAAAAAACACATGCTAACACCAAAATTACAAAGGATAGTTAGCTTCCCTTTCAGCTGAATTCGTCATGTAAGGTGTCTCTATTCCCACCATGGTCAATAGAAACATTCCAACAATATTTTATTTTGTCATTGTGGCTTCCTTCACGATTCGCCACGCAGCCCTGCTTTCCATCCATTTATTTTTATGCGAATGTTGGGATATTGCATTAAATGGAAACGCAAGGATTGCCAGTCTAAAATGCCCGAGCCAAAGTCTGTCATCAAAATGGTTGGGCATAATAACCTCACAGAAATGTCCCGAACACCAGGCATCCGAGACCGAAGCTCTAGATAACAGCGTGCGTTTCGTCTGTGAGCAAGTCATTTATGATGTACGAGAAAAAGCCGCATTGCTGCAACGGATATTTTGCTCCAATTTCCCAAGAAGTGACAATTTTGGGATTTATTCGCAAATGAGTGATTCAACGTTCCAATTTTGTGCGCAAGTTAAATTCGCAACTTTGGATTGAAACATAGCTAATGACAAAGTCTGCAACTGTACTTGACAAAACCATCCAGCCGGTGACGTGTATGGCCAAGAAGCCGTCACTGCACCACAGGCTGCACCTAAAGCAAGAGTCTGATTCATTAGGTAAACAGTCTGCCATTAAGCAAGGCAATTTCCCTGGCAGCTTTGAGTTTAACAGCAAAGAAAGCATGAAGTGAAATATAAGAGCAAAAGCGATGTTTTGATTTCGCACTACGGGAGGTTGCGGGTTAAAGAATGCGATGGCGGATCAGCAGCGCGGAGGGTGCACACGTTTCAATGGTTTGTTTGCGAGTCTTTCCTGAACACAATAAAAAGGTTGCGGTGGGATATTTTGTGGAAAACGAATAATTGATTGCAAGTGTTTGCATCCCATCTGCACATCTTTGGGATGTTTATTTACACAGCTGTAGTTTCAGATCATATTAATTCAAGTTTGTTGACATGCTTATTTACTTTGGCTTTCTTCTTTTTATTCGGAATCTATTCATTTTAACATTTTGTATATTTGTACAGATTTTGGACTGATCATTGATCATTTTCGGTTTGCTGTTTTAATTGGATGGCAGGGCGACACCTTCACTAACCCTATGCGTAGTGTAAACTCTAGGTTGTAGAGGAGATGTAGAGTTGGCATGGCATTTTTTGGCACACAAAAGACAAAGCCAGTTTGGCTGGTACAGTAGATGAGTTTCAGAAACGTTAGTTCAGCGTGATAATGCAGCTGGTCTATGTTAGGCCCGAAATGCAATATGGTTCAGCTCAACCCTATTTGTATTGGCCATTTCACGGTGTACCCTGTATACAATGTCAGGACAGACGGGCTGTTGACAGCCTGTTTATTTGGACAATGC